>JACXGI010002299.1:61272-75668 GCA_016801175.1 Esox masquinongy | reverse complement strand
CCTCCCTGTCCACCCCTGACTCACTCTCCCTCCTACCTCCCCTCTGCCTCCCTGTCCACCCCTGACTCACTCTCCCTCCTACCTCCCCTCTGCCTCCCTGTCCACCCCTGACTCACTCTCCCTCCTACCTCCCCTCTGCCTCCCTGTCCACCCCTAACTCACTCTCCCTCCTACCTCCTTCCTGGCCATCCAGTGAGTCACTCTATATTTATATATTAAAGCAGAGTGATGTCAATGTCAAGCATGGCTCATGAAAAACATAGTCAGTTAACATTCTCAGTAGGCCCTGTATTAGACAATATATTGTGTTTAATGACTGATTTAATACCAGGTAGTGGCACTATGAATAAATGAAATGGATTTAAAAAAACAATTGTTGCCTAATTGTCTAAAAGAAATAAACTCACATCCTGGGGATTAGCACCATGCATATCAATGACATTGTCTCCACAACTTGCCCAAAACACCGTTGACTACAGACCTCTGGAGTTACACCTGCATTTATGTAACACATTTTTCCACTTTCTCTCAATCTCCCCATCTGCTCTTTTTCTCTTTGTCAGTTTACAGAGGAGTACCTACGGAGGATCTCGGGCTCTGAGTGGCCACGTGTGATCGTGGTGGCTGATGGGTCATGTGGGGACTCATGCTCTGTGCTGGGTATCAGCTCGGACTACACCGTAGAGTCCTGCTACACATATGGGGCTAATGCTACCATAGAGAGGCTGGACCAGAGACAGGTGAGATCCCCACACTCACACACACACGCACACACGCACACATGCACACACACCACACACACCACACACACGCACACACGCACACACACCACACACACGCACACACACACCTGCCATACACATACATACCCCAGTAGATAGGTTGTCCACTGGTGAACCACTCATTGGGTGGAATCAAAACATTCTATCAATCCGCCGGTCAGCTTGTGGTTCAGAACTATTATTTTGTGAGATGTTTTCTATAAACACAAAAATATATTTGTGTGACAGGGGAGACAGATAATTATGGCACAGTGAGAAAGTAGAGTAGGAACCATCCCCCATAGGTAGGCCTAACTAGCAGTGATACTTTTTTTAGCTCACGCAAAAATGTCTAACTAACAAAACCAGAACGGGCGAAATTAAATGAAAGAATATCTTGTATGAATGAAGCATTGTGCAGACGGGCTGCACAAGCAAAATCCCTCCTTTTGACTTCTTTTTTGTATGCAGGTGGATGTGTGCTATTTGTTTAGTTTTTAATGCATGAGCATTCTGTACACAGTGTTGTAACGTTAAGTGGTTCAAAGAAGCAGGACCTAAAATAAAGTAATGCAGAAGATTGAGAATGTCGAGATTGATGTTAAGAATATAATATAATAGATTCATTATGTCTGGAGGCATTACAGTTTTTCCCGATTGCTAACAAGCATCAGTCAATACTGAAACCACAATAACAAAACTCTTCACACAGTCAGCATTTCTAACATGCATCTTTGCCAAACAGTTAATCTCACCTCTAAAACTCAATAAAACCACCAAAACATTTCATACATAAAAATAATCAAAATAAGCTTGTTCAACCATAACACTGGCAACAATTCTCACTCAGAAACACACATTGTCACTCTTAACACACTGACCTAAAAAACACATTACACAATTACAATTACACAAATGACAAACTTTTATCTTATAAGTTTTGAAAATTATTTTTCACATAAATCAGTATTTGATCATAGAATAAGAAAAACACCTCACTTTAGCGACTATACTAATGTGTACAGAACAAGAATGAATTAGAAATGCAGCAATTTGAAGGACTATCCTTTATTTTTTTCTACATCTTTGCATATAGTAAATTATACTTTTGAAAAATAATAAGTTCAAACAAAAAACAAATTTCCCAAAATTCCAGGGCTGCAATAATAACAAACAAACATCAACAATTATAGCATAATCACTAGCCTCTCTGTATTGTAGGTGCCAATGAGTGGTTTGTGTAACAGCAAACCATCATTGGACAGTGCTGCACACATTGTGATGTTAGCTCCTCTCTGGCCTGGGACATCCATGGTGGCTCTCTGACCAATCACATTTCTTCCATTGCGGCGTGTTTTTGCCAGGTTGAATCCAGCTCCATCCACAAAGATGAATTTATGTGCATTTTGGCTTCCATCTCCATTACTCTCTAAAAACAGTAAATCCACAGGTTTACAGTACTTTACATTTTGCGTAGTTGTGTATATACCCTGTTTGGTTATTGAACAGACATCTTACCTGGATATTTTGATTCTGGAGTTCTTTCGCACGTTCCCCGTTCCTCTCAAAATGTACAGTGTACAACACTTGGGTCGGTTTTCACAACTGAAACTGTGTTTGGATTGATTAAATATTCTAACATTATTAACATTTTCTAACAAATATTAAATACTTTCTTTATATTTCAATCTGATTACTGCAGAAATGCACAACAGTTGCCATAATTCTGTTTTGAATGTGTTTTTAACAGTTTTGGGAACAATGTGTAAGCATTTGAAAAAAAACATGTGCTGCGAATATATTGTTTTGCAGGTGGTGGAGTATGAATGAGAAAAGAGTTCATGGATTTTGGGGAATGTGTTCATTGAATGCATTTTGTGTGAAGGCAATGAGAAATGATTCACAGTCTGGTCCACATACACTTTCGTTTTGCTGACTGTGTGAAGAGTTTTCTTAATGTAACTTCAGTATTGATCGATACTTGTTAGCAATCGGGGAAAACTGAAATAAATGTATGTTTTTGTGGGAAACAGTTCAGCTTTAAGTAACTCATCTATGCAGATGGGTTATGTTGCTGGAAAAAACTCTTGGTTTGTTGGGTGCTTCTCAGATAAGATGTTGCCAATGCAGTCTGGGGGCAGCTCCAAAAAAATGAGCTCCAACACACACGCACCCACACATTAAACCAAAAAAAAATGTGCAACACCTCTGAGAGCTTTAACCAGCATATTGTGGCCCTGAGGAAGGATAGCTCCCAAGAGAGAAGCAGTGTACTTGATTACAGGGGAAATTAGGGTGAAGTGCCTTGCTCAAGACACATCAACAGATGTTTCATCTTGTCGGCTTGGGGATTTAAACCTGCAATCTTTCAAGGAAAATGCTGATTTTAGCTCCTTTAATCTACATTCTTCCATCATGCTTTTTTATTTTGGCTTGGTGTGATCAGTGACAATGAGGGTGAGGAAGCTATTCTAGACTCTTCAGACGCCCCCTGAATGGCAGACAAACATACAGCCTTCTGGCTCCCTGGGAGATCCGAGCCAGCTTTCTCAAAGGGAGAGATAGGCAGCTAGATAATAATTACATTAGCAGCCATCACAGCTATCGGTGTGCAAAACACTGGTTACACAGTATTATAATGAAGCAGGACTACTTGTAATTTCAGTGCAAACACTGTAAATCATTAAAACACACACAGTCAGTTTATGATTAAGAGTTTATGATTGTAAATAAATATGTCCCATGTTAATAAAGCCTTTCAAATTGAAGCCGAATTGAGAGCGAGAGAGCGAATTGAAAATTACTTGTGTATCCCAGGCTGTCTCAGGTCAGTGTTTCATAAGGTCGAGTAGTAGCAGTGTATTGTCACATCCTGTTTCTCAAGAAACCTGTCTGTGTTTGCCATGATTTTATCGTGTTATCTTATTGGGCTGCAGCTACTTCCTTTCCAATCATTACATATCTATCCATCCCGCTCTCTCTCGCTCTCTGGCAATTTCCGTAAGTTAATGAATTTTGCTCAGAGGATATGACCTGGTTACCCGCCCTGCTGTCCTCTTCAGCAGTAAACACTTTGTTCACATTGGGGATGCAGAACTAGTAGAGGGTAGGCAGGGGTCATAGGGTTATACAAACAACTGATCTACGAGGAGAAAGAGAGAAATAAAGAGACGGGGTACAGAGAGGGAATACACATGGAGGGTGCAATGTACCAAGTGGAGAGCAGAAAGGAAAGAGCAGGTTTGTCTCCATCATTCAACAGGTGGAACAACACACATATGCAGAGGTCAAGCAACACACCACACACACAAACACACCACGCACACAAACACACCACGCACACAAACACTCAAAAATGGAGGGAAAGAGTTACAGTTGTGCTCATAAGTTTGCATACCCTGGCAGAAATTGTGACATTTTGGCAGTGATTTTAAAAATATGACTGATCATGCAAAAAAAACTGTCTTTAATTTAAGGATATTGATCATATGAAGCCATTTATTATCACATAGTTGTTTGGCTCCTTTTTAAATCATAATGATTACAGATATCACCCAAATGGCCCTGAGCAAAAGTTTACATACCCTTGAATGTTTGGCCTTTTTGCAGACACACAAGGTGACACACACAGGTGAAAATGGCAATTAAAGGTGAATTTCCCACACCTGTGGCTTT
Source organism: Esox masquinongy (assembly GCA_016801175.1). Classification (NCBI taxonomy): domain Eukaryota; kingdom Metazoa; phylum Chordata; class Actinopteri; order Esociformes; family Esocidae; genus Esox; species Esox masquinongy. The sequence goes on along the minus strand of JACXGI010002299.1, from coordinate 71,232 downwards.
TCAAATTGCAATTAGTGTCTGTGTATAAATAGTCAATGAGTTTGTTAGCTCTCACATAGATGCACTAAGCAGGCTAGATACTGAGCCATGGGGAGCAGAAAAGAACTGTCAAAAGACCTGCCTAACAAGGTAATGAAACTTTATAATGATGGAAAAGTACATAAAAAGATATCCAAAGCCTTGCAAATGCCAGTCAGAACTGTTAAATCACTTATTAAGAAGTGGAAAATTCGGGGATCTCTTGATACCAAGCCAAGGTCAGGTAGACCAAGAATGTTTACAGCCAAAACTGCCAGAAGAATTGTTCGGGATACAAATAAAAACCCACAGGTAACCTCAGGAGAAATACAGGCTGCTCTGGAAAAAGACAGTGTGGTTGTTTCAAGGAGCACAATACGACGATACTTGAACAAAAATGAGCTGCATGGTCGAGTTGCCAGGAAGAAGCCTTTATTGCGCCAATGCCACAAAAAAGCCCGGTTACAATATGCCTGACAACACCTTGACATGCCTCACAGCTTCTGGCACACTGTAATTTGGAGTGACGAGACCAAAATAGAGCTTTATGGTCACAACCATAAGAGTAATGTTTGAAGAGGGGTCAACAAGGTCTATAGTGAACAGAATACCATCCCCACTGTGAAGCATGGTGGTGGCTCACTGATGTTTTGGGGGTGTGTGAGCTCTAAAGGCACAGGGAATCGTGTGAAAATTGATGGCAAGATGAATGCAGCGTATTATCAGAAAATACTGGCGGACAATTTGCATTCTTCTGCACGAAAGCTGCACATGGGACGCTCTTGGACTTTCCAGCACAACAATGACCCTAAGCACAAGGCCAAGTTAACCTTCCAGTGGTTACAGCAGAAAAAGGTGAAGGTTCTGGAGTGGCCATCACAGTCTCCTGACCTTAATATCATCGAGCCACTCTGGGGAGATCTCAAACGTGCGATTCATGCAAGACGACCAAAGACTTTGCATGACCTGGAGGCATTTTGCCAAGACGAATGGGCAGCTATACCACCTGCAAGAATTCGGGGCCTCAGACAACTATTACAAAAAACTGCATGCTGTCATTGATGCTAAAGGGGGCAATACACAAGAATTAAGGGTATGCAGACTTTTGAACAGGGGTCAGTACATTTTTTTTTTTGTTGCCATGTTTTGCTTTATGATTCTGCCATTCTGTTATGACCTCCAGTTGAATGTGAATCCCTTAAAAAATAAAAGACATGAGTTTTGCCTGCTCACTCATGTTGTCTTTACAAATGGTACATATATTACCAATTCTCCAAAGGGTATGCAAACTTTTGAGCACAACTGTTAATGGAGGGAGATGAATGGTGGTATGGAAAGGAATGATGAGATAAACAGTATATTCAGTATTTGAAAGAAATGTACTCTACTATCGTCATAGTTCATGTTGATATAATGTTTTGCATGGTAAACTCATACTGGATTTATTAACATTAAGTAAATACGTTACATTAATCTAGTTTCTTGGCCCTTGGAATCCAATGACCTTGAAATATATCTAAATTCACTCTATCTGCTATTCCTGTCTTTCTCTTCCTCTCTTTTTTATACACTCCTCTCATCTCCAGGTGCCGACCCCAGAGATCCGAGCCCACAATCTGTTCTTTGATCTGTCTGCATATGGAGTGGAGGCTCTCAGAGAGCAGAGGAGCTCCGCTGTCAAGCCAGGGTTCCACCTCAAGATATACGGAACCTTTCGGAACCGTTACATGGCTCTGGTCTGCCCTGCTTCAGACGCCAAGATGGTCAGATTCCTTCGACACACTGCCAACTCATCTGTAAGGACCGTTTGAAGTTGTCCTTAGTGGTAGCGACCATATATTTACAGGAGTTTCCTCACTTTATTTAGCAAGTCACATGACTGAAATGCGTGGTTCCAGTGTAAATTCGGTCCCAAGCAGGAATGTATGGTGACCTGGCATGCGAGGGAGAGTTAGGGGGGATGTGTTAAATGGTTGGGGGATTATGCCAATGCCTTTGCAACGGGAGTTTTTCCAAAACCCCAATTTGATGCCTTGGTCCACCAGACTCACATTTGGGCAGACTCTTTTTTGATGACAACACCAAACATTCATTCCAGTGAGGTCGTGCTAGTTCTCAGTCGTACGTCCAAGTACAGAAAGTAGGGAATTGCCTTAAAAATCTGTCAATATGGGCAGTAAGAGCTATTACCACCAAGTGTTTTTTTTTTGCTTGTTATGGCCTTGTGGATTAGCATGGCCAATGGACTCCAAACAAGCGTTCTGGCTCTAAGGCATGCAGATCAACTCCATTGCCAGGCTCTTGTTTTTTGTTTCAAGACCTTACTTTTGCGGGGTTGTTGCATGGTGATACGTTATTTCTCAGTTTGACTGACAGTGATGAGGTAACTTTTGGTTACAGTCTTTTACGGTTGAACTAACATTGCCTCAACTTACGTGCCAAAAATGGCATTCATTACCACTTCACCCATAGACCTTTTTATTACCACTTTACCCAGAGTCACTGGAGTGACATCAAATCTGGAAGGGAAACTGTAATAGCTTGTGGTTCATTCAGTCCCAATTCCCTGTACAGTCCCTAGAAGCTGGGTTCAGATTAGCCAACAAACCTAGACCAATTTTTTAGGCTTGCCAACATAAATTTACTAGGTTCACATTTTTTTTTAAGAAAAGGAATGAATAAATCTTCTAGTAATGAACATTATGATCACAAGACATTTTTCCTGTCTCCATGCATGCGTGTTTGAGCCTTGGCTACCTGCTTGGCAAGGCTGTGTTTCCTTCTCAATAGAAAGAGCTAATAATAAACCTGGCTACAACGAAAAGCTGCCTTTCACACCTACTTAGTTTGCACCATCCACTCAGCAAATGACCCAAGATCACACTGTGTTAGTCAGTTGATTATATAGAGCGAAGGCGTGCGTGTGTGCGTGTGTGCGCGCGTGCGCGCGTGTGCAGAATCTGGAGAGGCCATCTGTACCTTGATGTTACACAATGGGGTGAAAGTGGAAGCCGAACCACCCTATAACAAGAGATAGTAGCTGCTGCCAGGTGATAGAAAGGGGCAATGTACTGTTGTGTGTGGTCTTTAAAATTCAAACCTGAGCCTTATTCAAACGGATGGTGGGTACAATGAAATAGGAAATGATTCATAGATAGGCCTTGAATGTCTCATCTTTACATGAGCGTCAAAGTTAACAATTAAATGCCAGAATCTATCTCACACACACACACACACACACACACACACACACACACACACACACACACACACACACTGTTACCAGGCTACATGTGACTTTCCTGGTGTGAGCCAAAGGAGAGGTGAGTGGACAGCACAACAGTATCAGAAAGAGAGAAGATGGGAAATAAACAAGACAGAATATGAGAGAGTGAGCGACAGAGTAGGAGAGACAGAATAGGAGAGAGTGGGAAACAGAGTAGGAGAGAAAGACAGAATAGGAGAGCGAGGAAGATATACTATGGAAGAGTAGGAGTGAGAAAGGAAGAAGATTGGTCATTGATTTCATGTCTGTAATCGTTTAAACAATTTCAGAGGATGGTCTGTGGTTTTCCACTGTTCTATTTGAAGTTTCACAGTCTCCCAAAACGTCCATGGATAAGAATAAAATGTCCTGCAAAATTGACACAAATTTGTAAATAAGAAGTAGCCTGCTGGAATATCCTCTTGGTATGAGCAACCTATCTGAACTAATGGGCTAAACGGGTCTTGCAGTGACAACCTGAGCTGTCAGTTGCAATCACTCAGGTCCCCTTTGTTTCTCAGAGGATCTTCGCTTGCCTTGTCTTTGGGCCTCATCAGATGTCTCTATCCGGGCCAGGCTTGGTTGGGTTTGGGTTGTTTCTCTTTGATGATATAACCCCATTCTGTTTAATCTCTGGCCTCCTCTCCTTCCAGGTCATGAGGAACATCTTCCACCAGTCTTTTAATGCGTATAAGACGGACATCGAGCCTCGGCTCAGTGAGCTGACACTGCACCACATGCAGTGCAGCAGACGTCTGTTTGAGGTCCAGCTGTCTCACCGGAGAGTCAGCGCTGCCTACATCGAGGGAGACAATGTGTCTGTCACCGTGGAAGGGGAGGCCGTACGGGTGCTCAACTTCGACACAGGTACAGACGTCCTGACAACCTTCACATCGGTAGACGAACATTTTCTGACTTGTGTACATAAAAACACTGTGGCATAACCTACGCCGGTACCAATAACAACAGGTTGCTACGTTTGAATACTACAGGGGGCATGCGTTGTGAAAAATGTGCTGTTGTTTAAACCCTAATTCCTCCCAGATGCCCAATATGGCAGCACCCCCCCCCCCTTGCAATACCTCTCTAAGCTGAGGGGGTTTGGTGAAAAGCGGATATCATGTTTCAGCTGGATCTTCTCTTCAGTTGATTATCACATCAATGGCTTCTTTAATTGATCCCACGGCTTCATCATCATCTTCATCATTTAGCATAGCTCTCCGTTTACCCACTGGCAAGATGAATAAAAACTTTGTTTTCAAGGAACCCCATTTTTAGAATGTGAAGATGTAATGACAAATAGAGATGGATGGGTGGGTGGATGGATGGATGGATGGGTGGATGTGTGGGTGGGTGGATGGGTGGATGGGTGGATGGGTGGGTGGGTGGATGAATGGATGGATGGATGGATGTGTGGATGGATGGATGGATGGATGGATGGATGTGTGGATGGATGGATGGATGGATGGATGAGGGACACTCATTACTGTACTGAATGCAGTTTCAGCCTGTCTAAAATCTATTTCTTCATCTGTCTCCTTTTTCACATTGAGATATTTCTGCTTCTTTTAGAGGACTTTGTATTTTCTGCAACATGTCAGTGTTTTTCTTCATGACAGGGTTATGAAATCAGTGTATCCTTTTATATTTGTTTTCCCTATTTGCAGTATCTGTGACAATAGTATACTGTATAAATCATGGCTACAGATCTGGATTTTCACAGATCATTTAAAACCAAAAAAACACTTCCCCCACTCTCTCCCCACATCCTCTCCTCTCCCATTGCATACTGTCCTCACACGCTCTCCTCTCCTCCCCACTCTCTCCCCACATCCTCTCCTCTCCCATTGCATACTGTCCTCACACGCTCTCCTCTCCTCCCCACTCTCTCCCCACATCCTCTCCTCTCCCATTGCACACTGTCCTCACACGCTCTCCTCTCCTCCCCACTCTCTCCTCACATCCTCTCCTCTCCTCCCCACTCTCTCCTCACATCCTCTCCTCTTGCCTCTGCCTCTGTTCAGGTTGTGGGGTGAACCTGGGGATGAGGGGTCTTGAGTCCCTGGGGACGTTTATCTACCGCACGGCCACAGCTGTGGACCAGAACGATGTGCTGGAGGCCCTGTCCGCCAAGATACAGCACTCCAGGCAGGTGGCTGAGACCTTCAGACACAGTGGTCTGGGACACACCATGTTCCAGTGACAGCAGGGAGAGCACAGGGACACTGTCTCCAGAGGCCTGGTCTGACTATTAGCTGAGAGAGTGATGTGGCTTTTACACTAATTGTAAGGGTTCTGAACCAGTGAAGTGAGCAACAGAACACTCGCAGTGCTAATGTGATCTGTATCTTGACGACTGCTGATATCTATGGATAGGACTGATTACCATCGAAGTGCTTTCATCAGGTCTGGCTGGTCAAATCTGTGGTGAAGGAGACAGTGAAATCGAATGAGATAAGGGAGGAGGCCAAGAAAATGTTTCTGTTGGACTGCTGTGTGGCTTAGCTTTTGTGTGTGGTATGCCTGAAGACCGATGTGCATCTGTCATGTCTCTTAGTGGCTTCCTTCTCCTAACACATCCTGTAGATTGAAATTCAGGAATAATGGAAATCAATTGCTATTAATGTTCTGTGAGTTCAACTGAAACTGAAATATTGTGATGATGAGGTTTTTTTTCTTTCCAGTGAAGTTCTCTGTCTTGTGAGATTTTCCTTATAGTATGTCCTGATTCAGCTTTCTGACACCTTTGGAAGATGTTACAGTATGTGCCTGGTGCAACTCATTAACTTTGGATATCAGCCAGAATTTAAACAAATAGTTTCCATTGTAACGACGCCTTTTTGTTGTAGAAATGTGTTTACTGATAATGAGCAGCTTTTTAAGAAAAGGAACTGCCTCTTATCAGGACTGGTGGTATTGTAAAAGGAAGCTGAGTTTCTGGCAGATTGATACAGTCTTTTCCTATCCAGTCCCCTATATTGTATCCACTAATGTAAAAACAGTATAGGTTAAAACATTATTAGCAGATGATAATGAGGTGGGGAGGAAACTAGTTTGGAAATTTGTGATAATGCACCCAAAGGAACACAGGAAGATGTTAAGGGAGCTTATTGTGGTATTATGTCCCAATGACCATGAAGAGGATTGAGTGAGTAATGACACAGATGGGTGAGGGTCATGTTGAAGTGCCAAAATTGGTGGCTTAATAGTGGTTACCTCACTGCACTGATTTGGAAAATATGGTAAGTAGTTTTAACATGGAATCCCTGGCACTGATTAGTCATTATTTTTAAACTATTTATCATTAGTTACTAGCATTTATTGAAATTTTCTTCTAATTATTTTACTTGTTAATAATAACTAATCCAATTAGTACTAGTAACTATTTCAGTTTATTTTTGATAATATGTACTCATTAAACTGATTCTTGTAACTTTTCTTTTTTTCACTAATGTCTATTCCATTTTTCTAGTAAAACATTTCAATAGATAAAAGTATCTATTCCACACAACTAGTGACTATTCTCATTGTTACTAGTTACATTTCCATTCTCATAAGTAAAAATGTAATTACAAGTAGAATAAATGTGAGATGCTAATCCACCTTTACAACCAGTGACCAATGTTTCAGTACTAGTTGCTTTTAAAGGATGACCGGTCAGTTCTGGGAAGTACATGTTAAAACAACTTGCCATAGAAAAATGTACTCATTCTAATGATATTTTCATTCTTACGATATTGTTTAATAACATATATATATATATATATATATATATATATATATATATATATATATATATATGTGTGTGTGTGTATATATATATGTATGTTCCTTGAAATCACCTTTTCATGACTGATGGATATTTCTAAAGAATAATACATGGCCTACAATAAAGTTTGTGAAGTATGTACAACGGGTTAATCAATCAACCAATGAGTGATTAGTTTCCTCCTCTTCAGCAGTCTGCTGTGTAGTCTGAGGTCTGGGTGAGGTAGTTGTGGCCGTCAAGTGTTTGTCTAATGCTGGATTTGAGGATTCTTATCAGAGCTGCATAGTTCTCCATATCCTCCTGGGGGCGCTGTTGAATGCAGAACAGCAGACGTCAGTAAGCAGTTCAACCACCACACACAGACATAAGCACACACACACAGACACACACACACGCACACACACTGTCTCTTACTCTGGTGATTGCTCGTATCAAGCGTCGTAGCACGGCTTCCTCTCTCTGAGGACACAGACTGGTCACCTGACCGACACAGCCCAGCAAACAGGATATGGTATGGCGCTGGGCCTGTTGAGACAACATATACATACAGTACCAGTCAAAGCTTCGGACACACCTACTCGTTCAAAGGTATTTCTTAATTTTTTACTATTTTCCACAATGTAGAATAATAGCGACATAAAAGACATCAAAACTATGTAGTAACCAAAAAAGGTTTAAATATATCAAAAGCTCTCACCTGCGTAAGCATACTGAGATGGTTCCTGTGTTGAGATCCTGAGGTCAACCTCTCTACTTCCTCCACACTCAGAACAGGCTCCTGGAGAGAGGACAGAGAACTGAGTCAAAGTAATGTTGCAGTTATTGACATGTCATATTTTATATCTGTACTGTAGATTTTGTTTTTCTATTTGACCTTCAGGTTTTCCAGCCAGGTCCACAGAAGAGAGCTGAGTACATGTGGATCGGACTCTGTGATCAGTAGGGCCCAGGCACACTCACTGCTGTTCAGCTCCTCCTGTCAGTCAAAACAGAGAGACGGAGATGTTACTGAATAGAGAGCAGAGAGGATTTCTGTGACAGGTCATAACAGAGTCAAGTATTCATTTCCACGAGTTGAAATCATAGTTTGGGTAAATTCCATTACATTTTTGTCAATTCAGGAGAGCCAAAAGTTGGAGATCTGGGCAACAAGCTTAACTGGCTTAATAACATACAGATATAATCTAGACTACACCTCAACTTGTTTTAACTGACTGTCACCATGGGTTACCTGCAACAGTAATGACCTCTGTAGCACAGTCTCTCCGGGTGGGTTTAGTTCTGCCATCGCCTTGGCAACTGCTCGAGCAACTGAGGCATGTCCGGATTTTTGCTGGTTTCTGCGTACCTGCAGAGCACAGGATAAATGTTAAGAAATGTGCTTCAAATAGAAACATTTGAAACCTTTTCTACTATAGCCCACATGCTCATTAACACACTCAGATGGTTACCTCAATGTTAGAGTTGAATTTGTAAAATGCTGGTGTCTTTTTGGCAGTGCACTTTGACCTCTTGGAACAGTCACTGCTGGGTATCCTACTGCCTGCTGGGAAGTTGAGTTGTTTTTTGTCCTCTGAACTTGAAAAGAGGCCAGCTGTAGGGATGGTCAGGACTGGACTCGCAGGTCTCAGGTCAGGTCTTATCTGCTCCAAACCACTCCCAGCTAATGCAGTGCAGTATGAGCCCAACTCCAGATCCTGGAAGAAAATAAACCTGTGGTTAATATCAAGGCTATGAATGTTTCCTGTGCAGATTAATGCTTCATCCACTCTGCTGTGTTGTGGTTAATATCAAGGCTATGAATGTTTCCTGTACAGGTTAATGCTTCATCTACTCTGCTGTGTTGTGGTTAATATCAAGGCTATGAATGTTTCCTGTACAGGTTAATGCTTCATCTACTCTGCTGTGTTGTGGTTAATATCAAGGCTATGAATGTTTCCTGTACAGGTTAATGCTTCATCAACTCTGCTGTGTCAAAGCAAATGCTGCTAATGCGTGACGTTAACCTTTACCTACCTGTGTTACAGTCATCTTGCAGAGGTCTGAGTCACTGTAGCTGCGTTTATCCTGCAGTACCTGCCTCTTCCTCTCCAGAAACCCCTCTGGTTCATCCCAGAAGGACACAGACATTGACCCTGGGCCTCCCCAGGACCCCCGGTGACCCTCCTGAAGCAGGGGCAGGTACTGTTTGGCCACCAGAGTCTCCCTCACAGCCCTGCCCAGGACCCGCAGTTCTGCCCTCCTCTCCAGCTCAGCATGCACCTCCGGAGAGGCAGGCAGGCCCAGTGCCAGGGCAGTGAAACGGCCGCACAGCAGGTAGACCACCTAGATGGAGATCATCATGAGAGCAGAAAGCTTTTAGAGACAGACTGCGGGGCCCGTGAGGGACTGGGGAGTGGGGTGCGACTGAGACGGAACAGACTGACTGAGGAGTGACCTGCCCCGTCGGGCACGGGCCGCACTCCGGACAAACCGGGCGAGATGCAACGTGACCATTTACATCCGCGGCGAAAGACGTGGTGCCGCTAAAATAACGATCCAAGGCGCGGGCACCTTGGGAGTGTGTCTGAGGGTGCGGGCCTCCTGACCGTGGAGGAGGAGGGCCTGGCGATGCAGGTACTGTGTCAGGGTAAACCGCCCCCCGTGTGGCAGGCTGAGGTCAGGGTACTGGGCCAGCTGAGTGCCCAGCAGACGGGCGAAGTCAAACACCAGGCTGATCTGGTCCCGAGTCTGGATGGACCGGGGACGTTTCATACGCACATAGTGGACCGCCTCACTGGGGCTCACACGCAGGCTGTAGACCAGGTAGCAGGCTATCAGGACACCTGTGGAAGACGGCGCAACCATATATACCAGGTCAGGCATCTCTCTCTCTCTCTCTCTCTCTCTCTCTCTCTCTCTCTCTCTC
>JACXGI010002299.1:33916-61172 GCA_016801175.1 Esox masquinongy | reverse complement strand
TTTACATTTCTGCGAAGCAAGGCAGCATAGCGTTTAGTCACGCTTTCCACTGAGCTCACACGGTAACCACAACATTCATAAGAAATGGGTTCACAGAGAGGTTCAGTGCGCAGCCTCGTCTGCTATCAAAGTTCACAAACTCCCTTTCCTTTTTACTCTTGTGTAATGCAGAACTTAAATAGTGCATAGGTCATGAAGCATACAGGATTCAATCATAGAACAGTATTAAAACAATAACAAATCCAGCACAGAACTCAGTAAGTGTGTCAAAAAACGCACACAGACCGACCTGTTCTCCCCAAGCCGGCATGACAGTGCACTGCCACCCTCCCTTCTTTCACGGCGAAGGCTAACACCTTCACTCCATCCATTATCCCCAGAAGAGATGACACACCGAAGTCTGGCATGCCAAAGTTGAAGAAAAAGACTGCGCCACAGGATGCACACCAAGAAGGAAAGACACAAACACATATCTCACTTCCATAAGGTCACAGAGACTTACAGCTGTAGACCTAGACAGTAGGTGGTCTTAGTTAAGAATATTAGTTACTATCGTTATCCATGAAGGTTTGTGGTGAGTAGGTGAACCCAGTGCCTGGCTCCAGAGGAGGGCCACAGTGAGCATGCTCCCCAGGCAACTGCATGTTGATTATAGACTTGATGTTCAGCCTAGTAAGAGAAAAGGAACAGTTGGAGAAATGGTACGCACTAATATATTGGCGCACTCACGCAGGCATACACACAAATTACTATTTACCTTTTGAACTGATCTATGATGCTGTATTTCTTTATGAGGTGAGAGGAAGGTCGTGCCGTGGCCACAATGTCATCAGTCACCCTGAGAGCAGAACACAGGGAATATAAAACATCTAATCCTGCCTCACTTCCAGTGCAGATGTCACCTTCCCCACCTCTTTCCCTATTCCTATTCCTATCTCTTTCCTAACTAAATTAGACAATGCGACATGACAGCCAATGATTCATACTAACTACATATGATTGCATTCTGAGTTGTTTTCTGCCTGGGGCAAAGCAATCGAAGCTACAAACACTCTTTGGAACAAAAGAATGTTTCTGGATTGGCTGAATGACACCCACAAGCTTTTCTGTCAATCTAAAGCTGAGTACTGTTGCTGTAAAAATTGGTATGGAAATTCATTGCTTCCACAATATAAACTGTAAAACAAACTTTCTAAAAAAGTTTGGACTAGCTGTGTGGTAAAATTACATTGCTATTTTTTATTTAGAAGTATAGGCAAACTTCTCAGTACGTTTTTTTTTATGTGCTTGGAATATGTCATAAAACTTCATATGAAGTGAAATGATGCTGAAACAATTCTATATGTTCAGTGTACATTGCTAATTAAAGGAAAAAATAGCTACAACGTCAGTTTTAATAATTAATTATTATAGTTAATAATTAATTGGATGTATAGAATGATTTTCTAGATACCCAAAGCACTTTACATAGTAAAGAGAGAAGCTCACCCCATCTACCATCAATGTGTAGCACTGGGGCTGCCTTACAATAAGTGCCATGGATGTTTTAGTGATTGCAGAGGTTCAGGACACCCGTTTAACATCCTGTCCAAAATGTATACCATGTGCAAGGCAATGTCTGGGGCACTGGAATTTAATCTTTAGACCAGAGGGAACAGTGTCCCCTGCTTGCCCTCCAACATCACTTCCAGCATCGTCTGGTCTCCCACCCAGGTCCTGACCAGGACCAACCCTGCTTATCTTCAAAGGCAAGCCAGCTCATCCCCCTTCCTCACCAGTGTGAAAATAGTCCCTGTACAGCTTGTTGGCTGGGCCTCCAGCAGGCTGGTCCTTCATAACGGCAGTCTCGTCCTCCGCAGGCCAGGAGGCAGATGATCTTGGGTGGGATGGCCTTCACCAGGTTCTCCCTGGCCTGGGAGTAGGCTGGCTGTGGCATGGGCATCACGGGCATCGTGGCGGTGTGTACTGTAGCGCAACAAGCCTAGCTTACGCGCACAGCCACTTAGAGCCTCTGTGTGAAGACAGTTCCTGCAGCTAGCTCCTTGGTCCAGTGACGGATATGCTATGATGAAGTGAAGGGGTATAATGTGTAGTAAACTCTAGTGGCTCGCCTCATGCAGACACATCATTTGTTGACATCCAGACGGACAAGTCAAGTCAATTTGCTTTCAGGAATAAGTTGGTTTGAAAAGACTGACGAAGCTTATGTAGGATTACAGTCCTGAATAGCCACGTGGCAAACTACACCTACACCACCTGAGACTGTTGTAGTAGCTGGTACAAATATGAAAGTGAACGAAATAGAGTAAATAGCACAGTATTATAAAGGCTTTTCAGCATTCGACCATTTATCAGAGCAATTATCTGAATGATCAGATTAAATGATAACAACATGTTTTTTGGCCTGCCACTTTATTTGCATTTGAGTGCCATCGATAATTTCTCAAAATCAACTATTTATAATAATCTGTATTGCATTGCTGACAAATGATCAACGAATATTGTGCCTTACCTTTGTGATGATGTCTTTGAGAAAAGTGAGCTCCATTTCACACATGTATGCCAGCCCCGGGTCTCTAAGCCTCATTAGCTGTCATAATAACATTAGAACATTCACAAATCATAATAAGCTCTGTTATATAAGACCTATATTGTACTGCCAATGCCTTGCCTACATGATATATATCCTTCTTAGCCATCTGGAAATATTTTGATTGTCTTAAAGTGGTACTGACAGCATTTTAGATACTTTGCAAATACAATCATAATGTATGCCAAGATCAATAAATTATGCATTCAATTCACCAATATATTGCTTGGTAGTCAAATAGGTATCGGATTTTGCTGCTTATAGCTGTGAACTGTTTTTTTTTTGAGCTGGAAAGCAATTTATTTAGTCAACTAAAAACCCAGAGACTTTAGACAACAAGGAGAATGTTATTTGAAATTGGCTCTGTTTTTCAGTGGCTACATTTACAAATGCAGTAGCCTTTATGATTCTCGCAGTGTCAAATCTATAGATCAGCAGGTGCCATATTGTTAAGGACAAATGTGTGGAAGTTATTATATTTTAGAAATCATGTTTCTCATTTGACCACTTATTTCCAGCTATATGTCTGCACATTATCCCAATAACACAGACACACACAAGCCTTGTATACAACTCAGACTTCTAATGAAAAGCTACAAAGCCGTATTACAACACACACACACACACACACACACACACACACACACACACACACACACACACACACACACACATTGATGTGACACTAGAATGAGGATCAGAGGTTACAGTTTATTTGGAAAATTTGTTTCCAGTGTGAAATGGCATACATGTTTAAGTTAATGTCATTTTACAGACCTAAATATACTATAAAACAGACTACAACTCACGTATGAAATTGGTCAATAATAAAAACTTTACAAAATTTGTGACTTCAAGTCTTTTTTCAAAACGGGTGGAAAGAGACAACAAAAAGAAAATGAGAGAGAGAAGGGAGAGGAGGAATGAGGGAGATACAGGTTTGAGATACAACAGAGAAGAGAGGTGGAGAGAGAGAGGGATGGTGTGAGATAAAACAGAAGAGAGGGGGAGAGAGAGGGACGTGGGGTGAGATAAAACAGAGAAGAGAGGTGGAGAGAGTGAGATTAGTTGAGATAAAACGAGAGGGGAGGAAGCTGGTGCTGGGGTGAGATACAATAGGGGAGGGGGGAGAGGTAGATGGCGTGAGATAGAACAGATGGGTTATGCATTAGAGAAGCCACAAGGTTGCTCCTCTATTTGAGAAAACAAGAGAACCATGCTCAACACAGATTACAGCCTAACACAGATTATAGCCAGCAATCTGTCATAAGAGTGGTTCTCCTGTTTTTTCTTAATGTTGGCTACTTGTCAATATCAACTGATTTCATTGGATCTCGCAAATAAACTGTACAGCTTAATTAGCTTTGCCACAAATAGTTATCTTGGGACCAGCCATGGACTATCAGATGTTGTTTTTTTTGGTTGGAATGTGATCACAGTACAATATAATTACTATAATTATTAGACTATATCTTGCTAATATTATCATGCCGGTATTTGATAAACAGGTTAATTTCAAATTGAGAGTGAGAAATTGTGTTCATATTACATTTGTTACACCAAACTATTCACGTATCTCATTATTTACATGGTACATCACAAATGTATTATGCTGATTTCAATTCCTGAACCAGTCTCTCTGGGTCAATTAGTGAGCAGTGACATCATCATGAGGGTTCAGGAGGATGGGCCTGATATGAGTAGTGTTCCAGTGGATCACCTTGACAGAACCGCTGCATAGATGTGTTTATCCCATAGAGACAGATAGAGGGCACATTCTAATATTTCCCATTATGGCAGCATTTGCTATTTTCTAGTAGTACATTTTTTTTTACATACAGTTAATCGGCTAATGCCTCCGTTGACCCAGTTGGATTCAGCCAATGACACTGGAAGCCGCTTCAGTTGCCAGTGTTAAAATGAAGGAAGCCTTTAACAGCAATGTATTTTGTAAAACATCTTCTTTGCCACTCTATCATTCTCTATTGCCAGTCTTGCACCTTGGTCAGGCCGATCCCCTGGATAACTAGTTTTAGCAGATTGTTTTTACAGAGGTTGCAGGGTCTGACTTGCTGGCAGTTGGTTGTAAAGACCTGCAAGTGGTCCCCTACAGTTCACCGACACATCATCTATTTCATCAGGACCAGAGCTCACCTAACGCTACGGAGGGTTCTGGAATGAAAACAATCCTTCAGCCCGTTGGTTGGTTTGCAGTTCAAACCAATTATGGTGCAGGCCGAAAGCTATCGTAGCTTTGCATATTTAAGGCATGCACATTCTCGTCCTCCTTTCTCTGCTGTAGTCCTGGAATGCAACTGGAGATCTGTATATTGACGAGATTCACATGTCCCTACCTTAATCCCTACCATAGTTGACCTGGCAGACGGCAAGCTTAGAGCTGCTTAAGCCCAGCGCATTGGGCTTAATCTGCACATATTTCAGCTAGACTTAACCATCTCACTTTGCCTCTTCCTATATGCAGCTGCTCCACTGATCATGCATCAGCATCATAGTTGATTTCAGTGTTGTATTTCTGACATTTTCACACAATATCCACGCATACAAGTAATTTCTTTTGGTAGATCATTTCAGCAAAGACTGACAATTCAAGATTTTTACCAAAAAGTAGTGTAGGCTATTCAGTAATTTGGCTAATTAGGCTACAGATAATGTTGCAGTGAAAGACAGCACATTTTAAAGGGAAAGCTTTTGTTAAGAGAAAATATAGACAGTTTGATAAATGGATAAAGGTTAAAAAACAATCATAATACTTCATTTGTACTACTGCTATTAGGTAAAGTATAACTATTACCTGAAATAATGTTGGAATGTAGACAAAATGAATTGCATGCAGGCAAGGGAAAGTGCCAACTGTTTGGACTGGATTCATAAACATATTTGCTAAATGCTTACATGTTGATGGCAGGTAATGGGTCAATTCTATATTGGTTGGGTCAGTAGTGGAAAGATATTTCCACTGGGTATATTTCGCAATTAATATGGCCAGCTTGCTTGAGTGTCGTTCCAAAAAGCAGACCCGTGCTGGACACTAGTGGGTTGGCTTGTAGCCAGGAACAGCTGTTAGCTCTCAGGCCTATCCTTCTCAACACAAAGGTTCTCTATAAGCTGACAAATGTCATGTGACTAGGAATTATATCATGCAACATCAACAGGCATCGTCATGGTAACAGTGACATCATCAGACGATCTCCCGCGACTTTCTGATGGCACAGCATAGCAGCATGCTGAAGATCATCCCAAACACCTGGGGAATAGATGGAAAAGTAAGTTTGCAGGGGAGTTGTCTGTGTCAGCCTGTATGTTCACTACATTTAGGGCTTATTTACATTGTGATAAATTTTCCAAAAGATATCAAAGATTATTTTGCTGTGTAAACTTGCAGATATGGATAGCTCGAGACGCCACCTTCTGAGGTAGCGTGCATCACATTATCAATCAAGCCCCTCTTGAGACTTGCCGGTGTAAAGAGAGTTAGTTTCTGTGCACATGCATATTGCTTGATTTTCCCATGATTGACAGCCACAACCCTGCGTGTAACGTTTCCAACATGCCAGTGTAAATTCAAACGCTGTGGACATAATTCTGCAAACTAAGATAAGCAAGCAAGTCAGTTTATTTATATAGCACAATTCATACATAGAAGCAATTCAATGTGCTTTACAAAGAAAAATATAAAAATACGATAGAATAAAAACAAACATTAGAATAAAAACATGAAACAGGCAATTCAGTGTGCTTTACATAGAATAAGAAAATAGAAATAGAATAAAAACTAAATAAAAACATAACTGGTAGATTCCGTATTAGATTCCGTGAGGAAGCAGTGTGGTTAAGTTTAAGTGCTCAGTCATAGGCACGTGAAAAAAGAAGTGTTTTTAACCTGGATTTAAAAATTGATACGTTTGGGGCACGTCTAAGATCTTCTGTTAGTTTATTCCAGTTCCAGTTATGTATGCAGCATAACTGCTAAATGCAGCTTCGCCATGTTTAGTTTGGACTCTGGGCTCTACTAGCTGCCCACTTTAAAATTTATGCTGTAACTGACTGGAAGCCAGTGCAGAGATTTAAGAACCGTAGTGATGTGCTCTGTTCTATTGGTCCTGGTTAACATTCTAGCAGCAGCATTCTGAACGAGCTGCAGCTGTTTTACAGTCTTTTTGGGGAGTCCAGTTAAGAGCCCATTACAGTAGTCAACCCTACTAGAGATAAAAGCATGGATGAGCTTCTCTTGGTTTTTTTGGGACACCAAGCCCTTGATTCTGATTATATTTTTAAGATGATAGAATGCTGTTTTGGTGACTGCTTTGATATGACTGGTGAATGTGAGATCTGAGTCTAATCTGAGTCTATCACCAAGATTACACGCTTGGTCCATAGTTTTTAGGGCCCAAGAATCCAGCTCTTTAATAATATTAGTTCTCTTATTTTTGTTGTCAAACACAATAATCTCTGTTTTATTTTGGTTTAATTGTAGAAAATTTTGTTTCAACCAGGTATTTATGTGCTCTATACAGTGAGTTTATTGAGCTGTTGTCATACGGTTCAAGAGCCATATATATTTGAGTATCATCTGCCTAGCTATGGTAGTTAATGTTGTTGTTCTGTAGAATTTGGCCCAGAGGTAGCATATAGAGACTGAACAGAAGCGATCCAAGAATTGATCCCTGGGGAACTCTGCATGTCATAGCCACCCTATCAGATTCATGATTGCCAATGGTGATAAATCTATCTAGCATTTTATTCTCTCTCATAATGTAAATAAGCCCTTAGACTGCAACTGGACTATTGTCCAGGTTCTCCTGCATAAAGGTTTATTCCAATCGGCCATTCTCAACAACACTACAAAAACATACTACTAACCTACTTGATAGCAGTATTATTTAAAGTTTAATTTGTATTTCTTTGTGTAGTGAGGCTGCCATTTCCTCTATTTATTTTAAAAATTGAACCGTATTGGAATGACAAGAAGACAGGAAAGGATGAGTCAAAGTGGAGTAGGCCCAAACCATGCTTACTTTTACATTTAGACAACAAATACCTTTCCCAGACCTTAGCCCTAACCATAACCACTCAGAATAAATACATAAACTTAACCATCAAGCTACTTCTGTTTGAACCCTATTCCAAACCGCAGTCCAAACAACAACTACTAAAACTTAATGTAATTTAAATAATTAATTGACGTTTGTCCATAACACATTGAATATTGATGTGAGACAGGCTGTGTTGCTTTCGTTGTACTGTGTGTGTGTGTGTGTGTGTGTAAATGTGTTCCAGTCTTACCATGATTACTCCAATAACAATGCCCACTCCTCCTATGATGTGCAACTTGGAGTCAAACACTTCATCTATAGCATCAGGACAGCTCTGCAAAACACACACAAATGAAGATGGGCATAGACATACAGAAGGTTGAACACGTGTATAAAACCAAAACGCAAGAGCAGAGTGTCACCTTGGTGATGAGGCTATCCAGCCCAACTCTTGGGGGACAGGTATCTTGGGCAGAGTCGACCACGGTCCCTGTCGGCCCACAGCAGTCCAACTGGCACAAATGGGGGAGAACAAAATGGTACTTCATTTGTCTGTTTTATCTGAAATCATATTTTTCTCTGGTCTCAAACCCCAAACAAGACACACGCAACTCCATGAATGAGATGATTACCCCGGTCTGTATGAGAAGGAGTGTCTTCTTCAATGTGTCCTGCTGAGTGTCCTGGTAATTCTTATATGTCTGCATGTAGAACTGTGTGATGTCATCAACCACCTGAGTGGGAGGGTTACAACGAGATACAAAGCAGAGGAAGGGTATTAATGCAACACACTGAAGAAAGCGGGAAGTTCATGGAAAACCAAAAAGGGAATGTAATTGGTTTTAAAACCTTGCTTTGGTTGGAGAAACCCCAGAATCCAGCAGCGACTTCAATGGCGAATATGATGATGAGGAAGAAGAAGAACTGCAAGAGATGGTTATGCACGTTAACTTCTGTTTGTGTGTTTGCGTGTATGACACCCCAGAACATGAATCCCAGTCAATGAGTAAACGTACATGCGCGCAGACCATTCTATTGTTAAGCCTCACACAACATTCTGTGGTCATATTTACTGGTTGTGTTGTGTCACACTACATGGTACTACATGACAAAAGTTGCATGACAAATCTTTTCTGGGACCACTCAGACCCAAAGGACATCATGTCAAATCAATTAGGACCCTCAGACAACTTCCAAATTCAACCAAAAAAAAAGCATGCGTGTACAGCTCCGGAAAAAATTAAGAGACCAGTACAACTTTTTCTTTCCTTGCCCAAAAAGTTGAAAAGGAAAGTTTTGAGTGAAGAACAGAAGCGTTCAATTTGCAGTGGTCTCTTAATTTTAACCCTTCTGTTCCTCACTAAAAAAACCTTCCTTTTTGACTTTTTTGGATAGGAAAGAAAAAAGGGCAGTGGTCTCTTAATTTTTTCCGGGGCTGTATATATTTGCTCATGTACAGTACCAGTAAAAATTCGGGACACATACTAATTCAAGGGTATTTCTAGTCTGACTATTTTCCATATTGTATTGAAGACATAAAAACTATGAAATAATATGGAATCATTCAGCAATCAAAGGAAAGGAACCAGTACTAATCACACAATACTGAACTGGCAGGCTCTCACCGGGATGACCTCTAAACTAACAAGGGACTGTACACAAACCCATTAAAGAATGTTCCTGCCCGCCAACATTGCATTCCTACCCCAGCCAGTCTGTGAATACATGTTTCTGTCCAATACTGGTAATACTGTAAATGGGAACTTGCTTGTCTGACCACAGCCACTATTTGATCTAAGACCAGAACAAGCTGACTTTGGATAACAACTTTAATATATAATGCAGCTAGATTAACAGCAGCCATCAAAAAACGATATGAGAAGGGCAAGCTTGCCAGCTCTTTAGATACCTAGTCCTGTTATTACTGAAAAATGACATTAATAGTCTTGTATATGGTCAGGCTAGGTCATTCTTAAGGACATTTATCTCACAGTACAGTAAGTGAAAAAAGATCTGTTGGTCATCAGGTGCATTTGGAACAGGTCTCTGTTTATTTCTGCATATAGGATTTGGTGGGAAAGAGGGTTCATTTCAGAATAAATTTTTTGGAAGACCTTCAACAAAATCCAACGATGACTCCAGTGGCGTTGTTAGGCCTGGGCGTCCGGGGCTATAGCCCTGGACCTTATTATGAATAGCCCCGGATCTCAAATTGACCAAAAGAAATAATAATAAAAAAATAGCCCCTGGTCTATTCATCTATAATCCTGATCGTGCATTATGACATTGTAGATGTGTAGGCTGCTAGCGTGTACATGGAAATTTTCCGCATGTACATTCAAATCCCTGTACTTTCTGTCCCGGGCGGGGCGGGGGGGTGGGCTAAGCCCCGAATGTATTGTAATCCTAGCGACGCCTCTGGATGACTCAAAGGGATTAATGAATCAGACATATTTTAAATATTTGTCATTATTCCTCTTTTGTAATTATTTGCAGAATCAACTGAACACTGTAAATTTGCTTATATTATGACATTAAAAATTCATTCATCCTTTCACAATGTTTTTATAATGTTTACTTATAATTTCAGATTTGTTTATTTTATTTTTGTTTTGGTCCTTGTTATTTAATATAGCTTTCTTATTTTCCACTTGCTTTGGCAGTGTTAGTTGAACTAGAATTGAATGAGAAACACTGAGAAAGAAAGAGACTGAAAAACTGAGAGAGTGAGAGAGACTGAGTTCTGGCCTTGAATCAGTTATACAAAGAAGCAAACTTAAAAAAATCAGACTAACAGCCTCAGTAAAACCCAACGGAATATCAAAGTGATGAGGAGAGGAGAGAGGTGAACTCACCAGACCCAGCATACATGGAGACTCCTGAATCGCCCCACAGCATCCCAGGAATCCCACAACCATCATCAACGACCCTGCTAGGATCAGGATGTATACACCTACACGCATACACACATACACACATACACACACTGCTTAACATTTGACCTGGTCTGATTACCTACACTGACTCTGCTCAACTTGATTCACTCACTCACGCACGCACCCACACAAACAGACACACAAGCGCGCACATAAAGTTAAAATATATAAAGAGTCTTTGTTTTTTAGTAATGATGAGTCACTCCTGTCAAAATTATTAATATTATATATATTTAAAAAAAACATGGTCTTGTACTCATGGTTTTTGTAGTGCAGGAACCTAGAAGTAACAATTTAATATTATTATTTTGCATGCAACAAATAGAAATGTAAAACTTGAAAACATATGAACATACATTCACTTCAACACCCACATAATCAGAGGGATTGCAGTGATGCTGGATTATTTACTGTTGTGAAACAATGTATTAGAAACACAATATTTTATTGTATTGGTTATTCAGTGAGAAGCCTTGCTAAGATGTGGGGGGTGGTGTTTGAGTTGGGAGATAAAAATGCTTCATCATTTTTAAATTTACATGTTTTAATACATTTGTACCATAGTTATTAGTGTTTCAGCAACGTAACTGCTGGAACCCTGGTGTATTTGATAATGCGGATTATTCTTATTCTTTACTTTACTAAATTGTAGTGCAAGTTACGTTGAGATGGTAAGAGGTAGAAAGGTTAATCTTGGCAGTATTGTGAATGGCACTGATTTATAAAAGATTAACGCCGGGACATTTTCAAAAGCTCAGATCAACCACACGGTGGCAGTATGAAGGTCCTGTTTTTATATCTCCTAAGCTGTTTGACATACAGGATATAATGTATAT
The DNA here is from genome assembly GCA_016801175.1 of Esox masquinongy. Taxonomy (NCBI): domain Eukaryota; kingdom Metazoa; phylum Chordata; class Actinopteri; order Esociformes; family Esocidae; genus Esox; species Esox masquinongy. The sequence continues at coordinate 49,756 of JACXGI010002299.1, read as the reverse complement.
CGGCCATATACCACATTTACCAACCATAATCCTGACTATATATTTCCTACACAGGCTTTACCTAATCACTTAACATTACCAGATCATCTAGGGGACTTCATATATTGAGAGGCTGGTACCAAATGACTTAACTGAGCATCAATTTATCAAGTCAAATCTTACATTTGTCACGCCCTGATTCCTTCCTCCTGTGCTGTCTTTGTGGTCTCCCCCCGCCAGGTCTCTCGTCACCCCATTATCCCCTGTGTATTTCATCTGTGCCCTTCCCTTGTTCCTTTGCCAGTTCATCTTGTGTCTTTTGCCAAGAGTCCTCGTGTTTTCCTGTTTTTGCTCCCAGTGTTACCTCTAGAGTTCCCGTGTAGCGATCCTCTGCCTATACCTGACCTCGAGCCTGTTTTCCACTACGTGTCCTTCAAGCCTCCTCGATCGTGTGCCGAACCACTGCCTGTCCCTGACCAAGGTCCTGCCTGCCACCTGTCTGTCCTTCAAGCCTTACCGACTTTGTACCGAACCTCTGCCTGTCCCTCACCTCCCCTCAAATAAACAGCGTCGGACCTTCATAGCTGTATCTGCGTTTGGGTCTATCCCTCGAGCCCTGTCAACATTAATGATGCCCAGTTGGGAACACAAGCCTAAACTGTGTGTGTGTGTGTGTGTGTGTGTGTGTGTATGAGTGTAAATACATTAACTAATTAAGATTCAAATATAAAGTATGAAATACACAAACATTACAAACTACAGTAGAACAATTATTATAGCCATTCCATTCACAGAATAAAATTCATTTACAATCCCATTTCCAAAAAAGTTGGGACGCTGCATAAAATGCAAATAAAAACAAAATGCAATGATGTGCAAATCATTGATCCCTATATTTAATTGAAAATAGTACAAAGACAACATATCAAATGTTGAAACTGAGAAATGTTATTGTTTTTGGAAAAATACATGCCCCTTTTGAATTTGAAGCCAGTAACATATTTCAAAATATGGGACGGGCATATTTACCATTGTTTTGCATCACCCTTTTTTATAGTACTCTGTAAGAGTTTGGGAACAGTGTTTCTGGATCTTGTTTGTATCTGGTTTCTTCTTTGCATGGTAATGTTTTCACTTGCATTTGTGGATGTAGCGAAGTAGTGTGTCCACAGACATTGCTTTCTCGGACGTGTTCCTGAGCTCATGCAGTGATTTCCACTACAGAATCGTGTCTGTTTTAATTGCAGTGCTGCCTGAGGGCCCGAAGATCACGGCCATCCAATATTGGTTTTCAGCCTTGTCCATTGCGCTCAGAGATTCCTCCAGATTCTCTGAATCTTTTAATGATATTATGTACCGTAGATAATGAGATCCCCAAACTCTTTACGATTTTACATTGAAAAACGTTATTCTTAAATTGCTGCACTATTTGGCTCCGCATTTGCCTAACCCCTCCCAATCTTTACCTCTGACAGACTCATCCTCTCTGGGAAGCTCATTTTATACCCAATTATGTTATTGACCAGTTGCCAATTAACCTAATTAGTTGTGAGATGTTCCACTAGGTCTTATTTAGTATTACACAACTTTTTCATTTGTTTGTTGTCCCTGTCCCAGCTTTTTTGAAACATGTTTCTGGCATCAAATTCAAAGTGGGCATATATTTTTCATGAAGCAATAACATTTCTCAGTTTCAACAAATGATATGTTGTCTTTGAACTATTTTCTTTTGAATATTTGGTTAAAATGATTTGCACATCATTGCATTCTGTTTTCTTTACATTTTACACAGAATCCCAACTTTTTTGGAAACGGGGTTGTATTTCCAAAGTCCCAAATCACCAAATGAGGCCATTCTTGTTGTAACTAGGCCATTATCTTATTCATGTTCTAGGCATGAAACGTCAATATTTAACGGATAATTCCAAATCTTATTTCACAGGAATATGCATTACGAGCTCATTATTCTCAAACGATCCATGTAGCCTGATTACTGTCTAACCTGTTACTGCGGAGGCCAGAGTATTTTTCTATACCTTGTGGTGACCCTTCAGAAATGCTCTTTGAGTCAATAGTCACTGTTAGTGATTGTCCAACATCTTGTCAAAATTTAGCCAAATTTTATTTTACACAGCGTCCCAACTTTTGGAAACGGGGTCAATTATACTATTATTTTCCAGTATTTTTGTAAGGAGGCTATTTATCTGTCAACAGAAATGTTCCACACTCAGAATTAATGTTTTTCCTCTCAAAATCTGTGCACAAATTTGTTGACATCCCTGTTAATAAGAATGTACCCTTTGCCAAGTTCATAAATCCACATGACAGGTGCGACATATGGAGAAGCTGATTAAACTCTATGAACATTGTATAACCTAGTTTTAGGGACAATAAAAGACCACAATGCCACAGATGTCCAATTTTTTTGCGGGAATGTGCCACTGCCATGCTGACTGCAGGAATGTCCTCCATTTTAGAGAATGTTTAGTTCTTCACCATCAGCTGCCTCCAGTGTTATTTTGGAGATATTGGCAGTATGTCCAACCAACCTCACAACCACAGGCTATGTGTAATCTCACCAGCCCAGGACCCACATAGCGAGATTATTCACCTGCTGGTTCATTTGAGAGCAGGGTTTGCACAACCGAATAATTTCTGCACAAACTGTCAAGGAAGCTCATCTGCGTGCTTGTCGTCCTCTCTAGCATCTTAACCTGACTGCAGATTGGTGTCATAACTGTCTCATGTGGGCAAACACTCAAATTCAATGACCACTTGCATGCTGGGGAACTGAGGTGAAAGGGTTAAGTGTGTACATACTTTGTGTGTGTGTGTTTGTGTGTGTGTGTGTGTGTGTGTGTGTGTGTTTGCAGAGACTGTCATGCATTACCTGTGAAGAAGACATATGGAGATTCTGTTCCTTCAAACAGTCCTTTGGTTTTTGAGTCAAACCTCAGCCACAGCCCTATAGCCAGCACTCCTGTACCTGCAAGCTAACATACACAAAAACACAGATCCAAAATGTCAGTTATCCCACACACACATAGTCATATTCATTGCATATCTTGCAAGGCTCATGTCTGTCACCGTGTCTTCATTGAGGGCTAGCAGCAATAACATATGACAGTGCTTACAGTATATGTAACCTCGTTAGCAGCAGAGACAAAACACTTCTGGTGCATCTCAAAATAAGTTACAGACTTTGACCCCAGCTATTACTCTCAGCAACACATACTTTTCTTCTGTTTCTGAATCTGCACCAAATTATTCAGGTGCCATTGTAACTGTGGGAAAAAAATGTTTTCTCCACAAACAATCATAACCTACAAAAGACTATTAGATTTTCATACCTGATGTTTTCATGGACTTCATGCCTCGCTAATACATTTCAATGAGCTCAACTAATAGTGCCTTGTTCAGATTGAAATATACCATTGCTTGATTTGACGTTGTGTGACCGCTCACGTGATTTGTCTTAAGTGTAGCTGGTTAGGTGACATAGAACATATGATCTGAGAGCATGAAATGAGAGAGCATTCAAACTACGGTAATTCCTAAAAATGAAACATACTTGATTTTGTTCATTCATGCTCTACACTCCCTCACTCAGGCAGGCACATGCAGACTTCATCACAAACATCAATTTAGTGCCAAAGAAGGGTGCCGCTGTGGTAGGCTATGGGAGAGGGGATGAAATTCCCCCCAAAATTCCCGCTATTGATGCCTGTATGTCTGGCTTTGAAGGGAATATAAGACTGTCTCTATGTGCACGCAATTGCCTGAGATACTGCAAGTGTACCAAAATAACCGCCTGAAAGAGAACTGAAGAATACTCAAAGATAGTATTTAGGTAGTATTAGGTAAGTATTTAGTTAGTATTTAGGTAAATAAGAGTGTGGTTATCTCCCATTCTGACTGCTATGTTACCACAGAACGATAGAACAAGTAGTCCATATTATACTGATTATTCTTAACATAACTATAAAAAACCTCTGTCTGCTTTAGTAATGCCTTCATTTCTAATGTTTTGGGTGCTACAAACACGATCCAGTTGTTTGTTCGATTAGTTCTACAACTACAAAATTGACTGTGTGGCGTTTATCTATGCTTAAGATATCCAACTGTCCCATAATAAACATTTCCCTCACACATAATGTTTAATAGTACACGTTTGTTGCTGTTTGTTTATATTGGAGCAGTGGGTAGTACTGGCGGCTGGGGAGCCAAAGGGCACAGGTTTGAGACCCTGCCTGTCGTACACTACAATATAATTAACATCTGTTTGTTTTATAAGTGACGTTTATTGCTTGGATTTATTAAGTCAATGAATGGCTATATGTATGTTTGGACATAATGAATCAACAGGCAAACAGCATTTATTGCTATTTTGTGCATCTTAAATGCTTACAGAAACTATGGGACAGTTGGTCAACATCTTAGATCTTCATTATAGGGCTTTATAGGGCAATTGTCTAGTAAGAAGAAACACATTCAACCCCTAACCCTAACCCCACTCTGAATATAGCCAATTGTCTAGTAAGAAGAAACACATTCAACCCCTAACCCTAACCCTAACCCCACTCTGAATATAGCCAATTGTCTAGTAAGAAGAAACACATTCAACCCCTAACCCTAACCCACTCTGAATATAGCCAATAGTCTAGTAAAAAGAAACACATTCAACCCCTAACCCTAACCCTAACCCACTCTGAATATAGCCAATAGTCTAGTAAAAAGAAACACATTCAACCCCTAACCCTAACCCTAACCCCACTCTGAATATAGCCAATTGTCTAGTAAGAAGAAACACATTCAACCCCTAACCCTAACCCTAACCCCACTCTGAATATAGCCAGTTGTCTAGTAAGAAGAAAAACATTCAACCCCTAAGCACTACCTTCTCATCTCTCCTGTTCTGGCAGTTGCCCTCTTAAATAATTGTACAAAATAATTGCCAGATATTTCCCTGATTAAAAATTGATGTCAACAGAGCAGAGCCAGCAGTGCACAGACACTACACGAGTCATGTGGCACATAACACAACAGAGGCAGAGCCACCCCAGGTTTCTTTGGTTAGCAATGAAATTAGATAAAACTGGATGAAAGAACACCTAGAAGTACAGTAAGGGCTGTGTAGTGGCAGTAGACAGTAGATACTACAATATTTCTATTGTGTATTTTGTTTAGTGTGTTTGCTATGTTGTATTTTTTTGTATGTTTTTTTATTATACAGTTGCTCAGTGCTCAAAAGTTTGTATATCCTTGGAGAATTGGTAATATATGTACCATTTGAAAACATGAGTGAGCAGGCAAAACACACGTCTTTTATTTCTTATGGGATTCACATTCAACTGGAGATCATAACAGAATGGCACAATCATAAAACAAAACATGGCAACAAAGAAAAAAATGAATTGACCCATGTTCAAAAGTCTGCATACCCTTAGTACTTAATACTGTGTATTGCCCCCTTTAGCATCAATGACAGCATGCAGACTTTTGTAATAGTTGTCTACGAGGCTCCAAATTCTTGCAGGTGGTATAACTGCCCATTCGTCTTGGCAAAATGTCTCTAGGTCATGCAAAGTCTTTGGTCGTCTTGCATGAACCGCACGTTTGAGATCTCCACAGAGTGGCTCGATGATATTAAGGTCAGGAGACTGTGATGGCCACTCCAGAACCTTCAACTTTTTCTGCTGTAACCACTGGAAGGTCAACTTGGCCTTGTGCTTAGGGTCATTGTCGTGCTGGAAAGTCCAAGAGCGTCCCATGCGCAGCTTTCGTGCAGAAGAATGCAAATTGTCTGACAGTATTTTCTGATAACATGCTGCATTCATCTTGCCATTAATTTTCACAAGATTCCCCGTGCTTTTTGAGCTCACACCCCCCAAAACATCAGTGAGCCACCACCATGCTTCACAGTGGGGATGGTATTTTGTTCACTATAGGCCTTCTTGACACCTCTCCAAACATTACGCTTCTGGTTGGCGACCATAAAGCTCTATTTTGATCTTGTTTTTCCAAATTACAGTGTACCAGAAGTTGTGAGGCATGTCAAGGTGTTGTCAGGCATATTGTAACCAGGCATTTTTGTGTCATTGGCACAGTAAAGGCTTCTTTCTAGCAACTCGACCATGCAGCTCATTTTTGACTGACTGGCATTTGCAAGGCTTTGGATATCTTTTTATATCCTTTTCCATCTTTATAAAGTTCCATTTCCATGTTACGCAGGTCTTTTGACAGCTCTTTTCTGCTCCCCATGGCTCAGTATCTAGCCTGCTCATGTCACGGTACGGTGAGGATCAACGCCACCGTCCCATACATCTTCAGTTCCCATTACTCCACAAACACATCCCGGACTTGTTTCGTGTCACATGTCTTTAACTATTCACACCAGGTCCCAATCATCTCATTAGTATGTGTTTAAATGTTTCCCCTCTGCTCCCCACATTTGTCGATCATTGTCGTTGCTGTCTTATGCTTCATGTACCGGTGAGTCTTTTGTTTTGCTGTCACATATCAGCCCTTTTATTTTCATTAAGTTTGTTTGGTGTGCTCGGTGTTCGTTTCATTAAAAACCCTCAACCGAGAGTTATCTGCTTCCGCCTGGTTCCTCCATATCACCCGCCGTTACAGCTCAGTGCATCCACGTGAGAGCTAACAAACTCATTGACTATTTATACACAGACACTAATTGCAATTTAAAAAGGCACAGGTGTGGGAAATTCACCTTAAATTGCCATTTTAACCTGGGTGTGTCACCTTGTGTGTCTGTAACAAGTCCAAACATTCAAGGGTATGTAAACTTTTGATCAGGGCAATTTGGGTGATTTCTGTTATCATGATGATTTAAAAAGAAGCCAAACAACAATGTAATAATAAATGGCTTCATATGATCACTATCCTTAAATAAAATACTTTTTTTTTGCATGATCAGTCATATTTTCAAAATCATTGCCACATTTTCACAATTTCTGCCAGGGTATGCAGACTTATGAGCACAACTGTATATATTATTAACTTACTTTAGTTTGGACAACGGAAAGAGAGCTGTTGCTTCATCTGTGACTAATGTGGATTGTAATAAAATACCAAACACTTCTTCTTGCAACTGTCTATATTTTCACTACAAGGAGAGCAAACTCATCTGGTTTTATTTTTTTTCAAGCTGGGTGTCTTGTAAAGGAACTTTGTGACAACTGCTGATGTAAAAAGTGTTTAAAAAAATAAATTTGATTAGTTGATGTCTACTTATCAGTAGATTTGGTCGAAGTGTGACTTAAAGAGTTGGAGTTAATTTTAGGTTACATATTATTTGTATTAATAAAGTTATTGTTATTTATTAATAAAGTTATTGTTTACCCCTCCCCCAGACTCAAATCCACTAGACTTACTAAACAGCCTCAGCACATGCAGACAAGCACTCACATCCGCACACACCCACATCCCCTCACACACATTCCTCAGATGGCGTCTTCATTCTAATTAACCATTAACTTTAGCCTGCTGGGAGTTGGTTCTCTGCTCCAGGGTGTATGCATACAACTGCATAAGTGAGTGTGTGTTTGCCTGGGACCGTGTTGTTCCACAGTGTGGATAACATGTCTGGTCAAACCAAATGTAACTTGGCCAGATAAACTATGTGAGAAATGACTCATGCTTTGTTCTCTATTTGAAGAGAATGGCCTAGTTAAAGAGGAAGTTAACATTCACCACACACACACACAAACAAACAAAATCCCATTATCCCTAACCATTAACAGCAATTGTAACTTAAGATTGAAAATGTACTGTTTTTACCTTGTGTGGACCAGCATATGTCCCCATAGGATTTGATTATTTTAAAATCCTTGAAGGGATTATTTTGATTCCTTCCAGGTTAGTAAAACCCTGAATACACACGTACATGCATGCCAAACACTCACAAACAAATGCTAAGTAGACTTACCCAGAAGAAGAAGTTGAAAATAAACATGATGTACTTCACACACTTGATCCCTCCAAACACTGCCATGATTTTAATAGAATTGTGTGTAACAATGTGTAACACAGCAGTCACTATTTTACACTTTTCGAAAAGAGAAATAGAGGAAGACTCAAAACAACAAGACGAATAGAGTGAAGTAGGAAGCAACGTAACTGTCACGCCCTGGAGTCACCTGATCAGACAGGTAAAGTCTGTTCGCCCCTGTTTGTTCCTCAGTGTGAATAACAAGTTTTGTCAGACCAAACCTACCATGGCCAGATAAGCTCTGTGAGAAATGACTCATGCTTTGTAATGTAGACCAAGCCAGAAGAACATAAACATGATGACACTTGATCCCTCAAAACACTGCCATGATGCAATCTCTATGTAAAAGTGCAGTAAATAATTTATACTTCTCTGTATTTTCCCAAATTAAATAATTAGACTATGTGAATGATTTAATATTTATACTCTGTGAATGATTGAATTGGTCTAAGATTGAGTATATCCACTTCTTTTTCAAAACACTGATGCTCAAAATCAAGTCATGCATGGTGAAATTGGTATAATGTGGGGAAATAAAAACTGAAATATGTTGCTGGCATAAGTATTCTACTCCCACACATTAATATAAGTAGAGCCAAAGTTGTCTGAAATAACAGCTTTATGTCTCCATAAGTCAGTATACCAGCTTTTCACACACAGCTTGTCGAGTAATTTTGGCTCATTCTTTATGGCAGATTTGCACCAGGTTTTTCAGGTTGGTTTGATGTTGCATGTGGACTGAAATTTGCAAATAAGGTTACAGATTCTAAATGGGATTGAGAATAGGACTTTGATTGTGCCAATTTAGGACATTCACCTATACGTTATTGAGCCACTCCAATGTTGCTTTGCCCTTGTGCTTAGCATAACTGTCCTGCTGAAAGGTGAATGTTCCACCAAGCTTCAGTTTTCTTCTGGACTGAAGCAGGTCCACCTGCAGCTTTTCCCAGATTTTACCCCATACAGTCTTCCCAATTTTAACAAAGATGCCTAGCCTCTGCTCTACATAAGCATCCCCACAATATGATGCTGCCACCACTCTAATTCACGGGAAGTATGAAATAGAGTGTACTGGAATAATTGGTTCTGAGTCAGAGTTCTATAGAAGTAATTTATACTGCTCAAAAAAATTAAGAGAACACTCAAATCACACATCGGGTCTCGATGAATGAAATATATTAAAGATCAAAATCTTTACATTGTACATTGTGTAATTCGCTAAAAACAAAATTATGTAATAACAGTCAATGGAAACCAAAATCACCAACCAATTGAGGGCTGGATTCAAACACACCGAAAATCAAAGTAAATACAGGCTTTTCCATCTTGTGTGAATTTCATCACGGCAACTCATAATGTGACTCAGTCGTGTGTATGGCCCCCACCAGAGTTGGGGAGTAATGGATTACAAGTAATTTACATTTACATGTAACGGATTACAAGTAATCCACTAGTAATCTGTTACATGTAAAAACAAGAAACCAGGCATGCCTAGTTCAGCCGGCCCACAATAAAAGGTGAAGAAATATATTGCCTTCTCGTGGATTCAAACCCAGGTCTCCCACGTAAAAGTCTGAGTCTTTAACCGCAACTCCACAGAGTTATACATCTGCTGTTGGTATAGTATTTCAACATATAGTATTTCCAACATTTGGTTGGTTTAAATATAATTATTAATTTGTCAGTCAATGTTAGTATTCAGTACTATCGAGAGGGTTAACAGTTACTAAACAGAAGAACTGCATTGATGAAGGAATTCGTGTTTTTTACTCTGCTGCTTTTTTTATACAGCATTATGATTAAACCTTTTTCTGTAAAAATGGTTTGTTGTACCAACAGCCAATCAGAGTGATACCCTATCACCAACAGCCAACATAACTTTGTTAAAGCTGCACTAGGTAGGATTTATTCAGTAAAAAAGTGCCAGTGGAATGTCATTCTATCATTTCTGGAGCACGCCGCTACTTCCCAGCCAATCCCGTTCCAGCCAATCGCCTTCTGCGAGGCAGGCTTTCCTCATTGGCTTATTTTGTGAACGCTTACTTGGATGATATTACATATAGCATAAGTATGCCGTAAGGAGCGAAGTTTGCTTACCTAATGGCAGCTAGAGACCAGGACGACAGTCAGTTCCTCCCTTGTCTACTACAGCATACACTACGAAAACGGCAAAGCGAAAGAAGACTTAGACCAACTCTCTGTAGCAAGCTACCAGGAAACCTAAGCTAACGTTAGCAAGGCTAAGAAGAACGTTGTCGAACTTTTTTGGTACAGGTAATTCCATTTTTCATATTTTTATTCGGAACGTGATTCTCTATCGGGCAATGGTGCGGAACCGCTTTCTGACGGGTGAGTAATTGCAAAATGCTGTAATTGTTTTTTTTTTGCTTAAAAAATGTTCAAATTTAACTAATAAATTTGTCTAACTACAGTACTGTAGCTATATAGCTAAAACATTGCCACCATGCAACCAAAACTAGGAGCACAGAAATGGAAAGACAAATCTAAAAGAGAACGTCTAAATATGTGTAGCAGTTAAGTAATGGCTGATTGGGACTGAGTAGGTTATGAATTGAAAAGATGTGACATAATTAATTACCTGTGTTGAAAACAAAGGGATTTGAATGTGGCCTAGTTATGAATTAAAACATTAAACAATAAAACGTTTATGACCTGTTTTTTGGACAGTCATATAATTACTATTAATTAATTTTTTGGCCCGTGGTTTGGGTCCTAAACGTTAAATTTTGTCCCGGGCCGTGTCATTTGGCATCCCTGGTTACACTGACTAACATTTACTTATTAAGTTAACCTCCACCACAAAGGGAGTTCATCAGGGGACCTTGCCGTTCCGTAGTCCGCGTATTTAACCACAACGCTATAGAACAAGAGCCAGCCAGTCACTCAGTAAGTAAGAGACGATCGCTCTTCTAGGCCAGCTCCGTTTACGCGGTCCGGCAAAAACAGTAACTGTAATCCGTTACGTTACCAACTAAAATATTGTAATCGGATTACAGATACTTTTGAAAAAATGTATGATTGCTTTTGGATTACTTCAATTGAAAAAGAATAGGTGTGCGAAATAATTATGACACGTGGTATATTAGATTTTTGTATTTAATGTTTTAAAAACATCGTTATTTTAACCAAAATAACAATTGCGGGCCTCAGTTGTTGTGTGTGATGATCATGCGCGCAAAGGTGGGCGCGCATAACCATATTAGTGACCGATGAAGCGCTAATTTAATTTTCTCCGGTTTTGGTTGGTTGGATGGGTGGTAAAAACAGTGTATCAACGATAATATTAGCCGACAATATAAAATTTGATTTAGTTATCTACTATCGCGCATCTTTCTCAGAACAATGATAGGCGATAGGCCTACCTGGTGTTATATCTTTTTTAAGTTTCGAGGTTTATTTGTCAAATGCACCGAACAACACAGCCAGGATGAGTTGCACTGAACAACTTAGGCAGGAATTGTTTAGAAGATTAGGCAACTATTTGTTATATAGCTAATAAAACATTATATGGAATTCAGCACGATATTTGAGGAAAAATGGTGTATTGGGAGGAACTCTGCCAAAGGATGATGATTTGCATTTGATGCAGCCACCTCAACTCCGTCCATACAGGTAGGCCATGTGATTTTGCTTGCTTTGCATCTCAGAAAATTGCGTTAATTTGTTATAATTGGCTGCTGACGACATTGACTTTAAGCTTAGAGTACAGGTGTATAATCACAGTTTTTTTTCTTTTATTTGCATTTTGAAAATCCATCGCTGGTGGCCCTAATAATCGCGGGTTACGTTTGTGCGGGTATTTATGTGCGGGTGTTCACGATTGCAAACGTGCATTCGTGTGTCTGGGGTTTCTGCAACGTTTTAACAATGTTGGTGGTTGTGGAGCAAAACGTGTATGCGCGAAAAGCTACGGATATCTTGATTTTATTTACGTCAATACCCTTTTCGAAAAATTGCCATTTATTTTTCAAAAATGTTTTGAAGCATTTAAAAACATGAATAAAACACAAAAGAATAGGATAACTCTGGAAGATCGAGGGTTATAGGATCAATTGGAATGACTGAATATTTGACAGACCTTTAGCGTGTAATATATAAATGTAGCCCAATCAAATTGAAATAGAAAGCAATGGTTTAGAAACCCTTTCCAAAGACACTGTACATAACCCGTAAGGTAAAATGCAAATTCCGTTTTTGGCCAGCTATGTAAACTATGACAGTGATTGATCCAGCAAAAGGTGTTCAATTGGTTATAGGCTATTCCTGTTTGTTTTCTAATGCCTCTTAATATGAAAGTAATCTAAAAGTAATTCAAAGTAATCAGATTATGTTACTGAGTTTGAGTAATCAAAAAGTTACTGATTACAAAGGTGGACAGGTAACTTGTAACTGTTACGGATTACATTTTAAAAGTAACCTATCCAACCCTGGCCCCCACGTGCCTGTATGCACTCCCGACAACGTCTGGGCATACTCCTGATGAGACGGTGAATGGTGTCCAGGGGGATCTCCTCCCAGACCTGGATCAGGGCATCAGTGAGCTCCTGAACGGTCTGTGGCGCTACTTGGCGGTGTCGGATGCACCAATACACAACGTCCCAGAGGTTCTCAATTGGATTCTTGTCTGGGGAACGTGAGGGCCAGTCAATGGCATCAATGTTTTCGTCATCCAGGAACTGCCTACACACTCTGGCCACATGAGGCCCAAGGCCCACCTCACCAGCATAAGGTCGACGATGCGTCTGAGGATTCCATCCTGGTAGCTAACAGCAGTCACAGTACCGTTGGCTAACCCGTGGAGGTCTGTGCGACTCTCCAAGATTGTGCCTCCCCAGACCATCACTGACCCACCGCCAAACCGGTTATGCTGGATGATGTTGCCGGCAGGTTCCCACTTCCCAAAAAAGGTGCAATAACTCAGGAACTTGTGAATCCAATTAGACTTTAATTACGTCATAAAGCCGTGCTGGTCTGCAGAGCAACCAACCCATTTGGTATGCAGAACAACTGACTTCCAAACCTTAGACGCACATTTTATATAGTATGGTTATACAATAATATTAGGCCTTCCCATTATGCTAGTCTCTGGGTGGATCCTTCCTGAATTTTCCACCACTGTTTCCCAACCCTCTGGGATCCGCCCTGCAAGCTTACCTTTTGTTAAACATTGGTAGCGCAAGTTCTAGAAGCTTCATAAAAGTAATTGAGCCATGAAAACGATTCTTTGATTTCCGAGCTCACGGAAACCTTAGTCAACGACTCCTTGTTTTCTGAGCTCAGGGAAACAATCAATCTTGCTGATATTCTCATCCTCCCAAGGGCTTCAAAGACAAGCCACAGATCATTCTGACCACCACATGAAATGTATTGTTGCTCATCAGTCACAAGAGTACAGTAAGGAGAAAGACATTTTCCTGGGGTCCCCAAAAGTTTTCATTTGTTTTCACCTTTGCTTGATTGTGTAGCACATAGGTCTTCAACCCTCTCCCGGGGACACCCCAGCCTTTCCATCTATTAGATGAATCCCAGAGCTAGCACACCTGAATGAACTTTTTGACTAATTAACAAGTTCTTATCTGTTGAATCAGGTGAGCTATTTCAGGGCAAAAACTATACTGTGAGATGGCTGGGGGGTCCCCAGGAGAGTGTTGAAGACCTATGGTGTAGCATGGTCACAACTGTATTGTGGTAATGATGTAAAATGTTGTATAGGTATGTGATGTATGTCGAAAATGTTTTGATATTTTTTTACATAATCTTTTTTTACAAGTGTACCAACTAAGGATGCAATGGTACACGTTGTGTTATCGAACCGTTCGGTACGCCCCCTACGCTTCAATACATGCACGTGAACTGCAGAGTTACAGTATGTCAGTCATTTTCCTATAATTTCCAAAACATGCTTATTGCCCTGCAGACTACACGCAAGACACGTAGCTTGTGAACAGGTAAGGCAGGCAACTGCTTGGGGCCCCAGGCCGTTAGGGGGCTATTGAGGGCTGACAAACTTTACTCCACAGCAGAGTCTCAAAATGTGGCAATCACAGGGACCACAACCCCCTCCCCCTTAAACAACCAATGGATGATTTGCAATGATATCTCAGTAGGAAACCTCCCTAAAGATGCTCCATGAAGAGAGCGAAAAACAAATATTCTCTCATCTAACTTATGTGAATGAAACACTTCTAACATGTTGACATAATTCATACCGAAACCATACCATTTACTGTGACCCACAAACCACGGTACATACTGAACTGTGGGCCCTCTGTGCCGTTGCATCCCTAGTACCAACAAGTGACTAACACTGTGTTTCCACAGGCAACCCAATGCTGGAGGCTCATTATGAATATTATGTAAAAACGGTTCTAAATTCATACTTATAAACATAATTTAGAATGTCCATACGTTTAGAAGTAGTTGCACTTTTTATTGCAACCCTCAGATCGGGGACATATACTTCTGGGACACCAGGTGAGTGCAATTAACGATGTGGTAGAACATAAAAACCAGCAGGCTGTGGACCTCGTAGGGTAAGAGTTGAGTACCCCTGTAAATCTAGGCAGTTCTGTTTTTTGTTAGAAAAGGATTTGGAACAGTTGGAAAGATTGAAAACATATTTTTACACTTGCTACGTTCCAGCTAGTTCGATGTCCAACTAATGATACTGAAGCTCTCTAGATTAGCAGTAGCTTCTTTTGTTTTGGCTGTATGCTTTTATTATATTAGAAAATCAATTGTTAAGTAAGTAGCTAACTATTTATATTAACTGTTGATTAATTAGTTAATAAACACATTAATTGTTGTGGCTAGTTTACCTTGAATGTAATTTCATTAATAGATAGATGAATAGAATGTACGAATGGTGGACTGCTATTTTGAAGGGACAGGAAGTGTTAGCTATACAAGCTTCCACATTTTGCTCCACCCACATGTGAATATCATGAGTTTTTTGGTTCATGTGCAAACAAGACTAACCCAAATAACAAGCCACAGTCAACGTCTCGCTCCTACTTAAATTAATTTAAGAAGGAATTATCTAACAGCACCAGTACCCATGACCAATGATATCATTATTTGAACTTGCACAGTACATAGCACTTGAGGTGCATAGTTTTGTCAGGAGCACCATTCAATTTAGAGTGACTGACAAAACGGCCATAATAGTGTAACGCTGTATACTTACCCTTTAACATGCATCATCCACACTACCACATACTATAGAAGAATATATCAATTGCAATGCAGTGGAACTGGGTCACTCGGCCACCAGGGACCATTCGGTGTGTGTGTGTGTGTGTGTGTGTGCGTGTGTGTGTGTGTGTGTGTGCGTGCGTGTGTGTGTGTGTGTGTTGACGTTTGTGTGTGCGAGAGATTATTCCACCGGTCACCGACAAGAGGCCACTTCTCAACCTTTATTCATGGGCATCTAAATCACTGCTCCACTTCCCACCAGCGGTTGAAGTAGATGAGTTTGAAAACGAAACACACGCACAAACACACACACGAACAACCCCTGTAATAGTAGTGACTCACCCAGAAGATGAGGTTGAAAGCGAACATCAAGTATTTGACGCACATCTCTCCTCCTGATAGAGCGACCATAGCTACAAAATTACAGCAGCACACTTCTCTTCTGCTCCTTTTCTCTAATGATTATTAACAAAGAAACCGTAAAACGAAAATGTTACTACTAATTATTGTTGTGGTGTAGACTACACATAGAGGAATCCGTTGTCCGCTCAGTCCGTTGCGCGTCTCGTGCGCGATTAGCGGTCCACCCCTAGCGAGCGAGACCAAGCGGCTGTCAGTCTGTCCTGTCCTGCTTT
>JACXGI010002299.1:0-33816 GCA_016801175.1 Esox masquinongy | reverse complement strand
GTAATCTGGCTTTATATGCAGTGAAATAGGCTAACGTCATCTTTAGACAACGGCAAAGCGCGTGATAGGAATATAATAGTTTGATAAATAAGAAGGTTAAACGAATGAACGGACGAATGAAAAACACGCACGAGTTTGACTGGTAGGCTATAACTGTGCAGGGGTGCTTTAACATCGTAGTAATTCACATGCAAACACACGATAGCTTGACTTCTCAGAGGTTGTTACCAGCGGATTATTTATTTATTTCCTGAAATGTACAACAGCAGTTAAACGCTCACTGTGTCGAATCAGATCATTAAACAAATAGGCCTAACAAAACTGCACTCATAAAACAGCAAACATAATTACAAATGGTACAATTTCAATATCTGCAAACCTGGAGATGTATGCTTTGCTTGGGTACATATTACTCAAGCCATTTAAGTGTACCTCTCTAACCATTAACTACAAGAAACGTCAATAGGCTACCTTTAACTAATTTTTACAGTAGCCTATATATTTACTATAGCCTGTATCATGTCTGATTCATTCAAATTGTTTATAATGTTGTTTGATTTGTATTGCCATGCTGTACTTTTGTATTTCATGTTGTTCCATCGAAACGTAAATAAATAAGTACAACTTTTTAAATGAATATTTCGATTGTAAGCTTTTTCTGTCTGCCTCTCATTTATCAAAGTTTATTAGCCGCCCCTTAATAGGAAAAAGGCTATTTCCGGCGCTGGGTTTAGATTTTAAGTAGTCTCAGCATTAGTCCATTTTATGATAATTTACACATTCTGGAAACATGTTTGAAAAAAGAAAATGACATTTCAATATTTTTATTAAGCAAAACCATCAGAAAACTGACATTCAATGACAAGACCACAGATTTCCAGCTGAGCTCATAACACTAGTGTAATGCCTGCAGTTCACACAAAGTTAATATCGGACAGTTGAGGACATTGTTTAACCATATATGACAAAACATGAAATGTACATAAAATATTCAACATCAAATCAAGATTCATTAAATCATTTTTGAGACATGTTCTTAATTTGTGTAATTTTGAGGAACTAATTCAATATATATTAACTTGAAAATAAAGGTCATATCTACTCAATTAACTTGTATTTAATTTTGTCAGTGAAACTAAATTTTAGCTTAGCTGGAGTCCAGAGAGTATGATGTTACATAACCATATCCCTCCTAGTCATGACCCTAATCTAGTGAGGGTCTTTATAGCTCCGCCCAACAAGCCATTTGATTAGATCGATGAGTTGTGAGGAGTTACTGATTTAAGTTGGCTTCCATCCCTTATAAAAAAAATGTATATCATTTTGCCAGGCCTAGAATATCATGGCCTGATCTAAGAGCCTAGATTTAGAATAAAACTTACAACTGGTGTTAATGGGTTTAATTTTAGGGTTAGGCATTATAGGTCTGGTTTAGCATTAGGGCTAGGTTACATTTAGGCATAGAAGTTAGTGTTGAGGTGAAGCTGAAAGTTATGGTAGGGGTTCGAGCTTAGGGAACATGTGTGTGTGTGAGTGTGTGTGTGTGTGTGTAAGAACCATAACTCCCATCACCAGTCCTTTGGTCATATAATTACTTTACTGATACAAAGAGACAGGCTGAGAAAGTTGTTGAAGCATATTAATTCTGGTCATCTTCTTGAGCATCAACTTCACAGAAATGCTGTGGAAAAACAATGGAAACGACAAAGCATCACTGGGGTGTTTTATGTTACTATACTAAATAAGAATAATTAAAGGGGTTGACAATGAGCTGATGTGTGATGTGTACAGTATTTATTTGTCTGTAGTTCTACAGTGTGTCCTTTATTAAACCATTTTAGTACACGAGAACATTAGCAACACAGTAACACAACCAAGACAAGTCATAAGCCTATGTTGCAAGAGGAGTGCAGCTTATATCTCAGATGTGCACTCCTGTGTTTGTTTTAGAGCGTTCCTACATCTTTAGCCTTAGAAACCCACCAGGGAGAATCTGATTTAAATAGTGACGTAACAGAGTATGTCTGGGCTACTAGTTATCTCTCCTTTGTTTAGCCCACAGATACCCCCTGTTTCTGGGTCACAGGGTTGAGACGATTGACTCCCCCTTCTCAAACTGTCTGCTTCCATCTCCACACCCCCCCTCCCTTTCTTTACGCGTAATCCCTGTCTCTCTCTACCACTCCCTCCATTCATTCCCTGTCTGCCTCCACTCTTTCAGCGTCTCAAGTCTCCTCAACGCCACCGCTGGTGTGGATCTCAGTAGGGATGTCACTGTCATAGTCTGTTATCAGGAACGTGGGCTGTAGTCGAGAATAGAGTCTCACCAGCTCTTCGTCCTCATCACTGGACCTGATGGCCTCTTCATCCCCCAGGAAGCAGTCATCATCTCCAATGGAGGCTGTCTCCGGGCTGTTTGTGGAGGGTCTACGCTCCCCAGCGGACCCTGGTGGTCCTACCAGCTCTGGGGAGGGTGTGGTTCGTACAAGTGTGTGTGCCTTGCCTGCCCTGGCTTTAGGTGGGGGTGTCCCTGCCTTGTCCAGCTCTGGACTGGGTGGAGTAAGTAATGGTGTGTGGGTATCTCCTGCACACCCAGGAGTGTGTATGGGGCCTAGAGTATTTGAGAGAGGGTGAGATGTGGTAGGTGAGGTAGGAGGAGGTGTGGGGTGAGGGGGTGAGTCAATGGGCATTGGAGGAGGTGAAGGGGTCTCTATCTTCGGTTGAGTAAGTGAGGTATGACGGGCTGTCCCTTCTTCCTCAGTGGCTTTACCTACCCAATCCAAAATAGGGGAGCGGTGTGTAGGTATAGTTGTGTCCATCTGATCCAGGATTGGTGAGTTGTGTTTGAGGGTGCTAGAGCTGGAACTGCCCAAAAGTTGAGTGGATGTTGTGGCTGCTTCAGATGTGGCTGTTTTAGCAGGTGTCTGGGTAGAGTTGGGTGAAGCAGGGCCATGACTGGGGTCTGTAGGAGTGGTGATGGGTAGTCTATTCTGGATGCAGGTTGTCGGGGGTGTAGCTATAGGTACAGCGTTGAGTGGAAAAGGGTCAGAGTCTGAAGGGGTGTAGACCCTCTGGCTGCCCAGTAGCTGGGAAGTGGATGTACTCAGACTATCCTTTTTGAATTTCACCTCATCCAGTACAGGAGCGGGACAGCTGTGACTCACCTAGGGAGAAAACACAAAAGCATTAGCTCTGTACGTTTCTCTGACAGACAAACACACACACACACACACACACAGGCTAAGAAAAGGAGATACTCACCAGCTGGAACCATTGTAACCTCTAGAGCAGAAGTGGAGAGGAGACGGAGAGAGAAGGCATGAGAGCTCAGGACCAGAATGTTGAAGGGTAGTCAATGATACAAGGTTAGGGGTCAGGTTGAGGTAGAGGGTGAGGCATCTGTGTTTCTCACCACGTTGGGATGTTTCCCCTGGGCTATGCAGCCCCTGTCCTCTGGGTCCTTCAGTCCTTTATATGTCCGAAGGGCATGCTGCAGCGCATACAGGGCGCAGCCTAACAGAGTCATCCCCACGATGAGCACACCCATAGCCTTGCCTACTGCACAGCTACCACGTGGACGCTCATCCCCTAAGGGGCCCTGAGGGACTGCACACACACACACACACACACACACACACACACACACACACAGATATTGATGTTATGCAAGTATCACTACACACATTCTGTTTGTTATTTGATGTTTCAAAAACATACATCAGATAAACGTTTGATATGGCTGTGTGCATTTTGGGGGCTCAGTGACTGGTTCTAACTGGATGCAGGTCGGAACCAATCCGCTTGAAGGATAGCACTCCTCTGGCCAACAACCAAAATTGAGCTTGCAGGCACCTGACCTGCCACAAGTGGTAACTAGTGCGCAACGTGACATGGAAACCAAACACTCAGACATGCTGACCTTCACAAATTAGGCAATGTAAGGCTGCAAATTACAGGTTGTAAGGCTGCTCAACTCGGGAACCCCTCTTCCCTTCCATCCATAGCCCATGCACACTTGTCACTTTATATCATGCACACCTGTTACTTATATCATGCACACCTGTCACTTCTACATTGCACTACGGTTGTATAGTTGTATAGTTATTATTATTGATGCATGTTTTGTATAGTGTTATTACTGATTGATTGTGTTATCTTCTTATTTTTTAAATGATAATTACTGTTACTTTTCAACTTTTAACTGCACTGTCGGGAGTAGGAAAACCAAGCATTTCATTGCCGTAACTTACTGCAAATGACAAATGAACCTTTGAACTTGGCTATAATAAAAGATAGCTACACGCCTCAAAATACCCATCTCCAATATTAAGGCTAAAAAGAATGTTGAAATTAACTGAAGCTGTTAGAAACCTGTCTGAAAGACCCTAGTATATTTAACCCCCACAAAGGATACACTTTGGTCCTTTTGGTCCGTTTATCACAGCTTCAGTTGATTTAAACTTGCTTAATTATGGCCCTAATTGTGGAGATGGTGTGGTATTTTCAGGCATTTCAATATAGTTTTAAAGCCATTGCCGAAACTATGTATGTCAACAATCTTTCGTCTCATTTCCTTTGTGTGTTCTCTGACCTATTCTGTGTTGATAGATAACTACAGGAGTTTGGCAGATTTGTTCCCTCAAATTTATACCCCAGAGAATTAGGAAGTCCTGGATGACCAATTCCTGAGTTCCAACAATATATATCAATGCGATATATAAGTTAGATTTCTATCTTATATGTAACTTATATATCTCATTTTGAATTTAATATTAATTTGATAGACAACACTGATATTTCTGTAGCCTTGTGTGGCTGTGTCAGTGTGTTGAATCCCTATGGAAATACATAAACTTTGATTATGGCATAGGTCAAAACCTTTTCATCAGATTTTTAGGATCCCATCTTTTTGATAAATCGTTTCACACATAAATAGTATAAACATGACTAAAGGGGGCTTACAGAGGTAGCTATCACTGAAGTGGCCATTAGTTATCCATTAGATTATTCAAGTATAGTCGAATGGGGGCAAAGGGACATGTATTTTCAGGTGGGTGTGATTGGAGCCTTACTAAAGAGTATGTGTATTTGTGTGTGTATGTGTGTATCACCTGTTTGTCCTTCATAAAGCACCTCCACCTTTACCAGAGCAGTGGCCATGTCACCTGACTCCAAATCCACTGCAACTACCTATAGGAAGTCATTGTCAGCTCCACCATGGCAACATCGCCATTCTCAACAGAGAGTCATTTGACATGTAACACACAAAGTATTTGCCATTCCGTTGATCTCTGGTACTATTTTATAGTTGCTGTCAAATCAAAGCTCACCATCAGAGAATGTTTCTGTGATGGCCGTAGCTGATTGGTCTTTGCAATCAGAAGGCCCTCCTGTGTGATGTGGTAGAACTGTGTGTGATTGGATGTGGATCTGAGGGAGTAGTGCATCTTGGGATTGATCCCCTGCCAATTGACAGAAGAAAGAGTTCAAGTTAGAGAATATTACAGTGAAGAGTCTAGCTGTGTGTGTGTATGTGCATGTGTTATTGTGTGTGTGTGTGTGTGTGTGTGTGTGTGTGTGTGTGTGTGTGTGGGTGTGCGTGTGTGGGTGTGTGCATGCGCGTCTTTGTGCATACATCAGAGAAGTCCCGGTCCTGGGTCTTCAGTAGAAGCACAGTGTTTCCGTAGGTGTTGACCAGTGAGGCAGGGCTGTTGCCTTCGGTGACAAAGCCCCGGTATTCAGCACGATTGAACTGGGGAGGAAACGAGTTGACAGCCAACACACGGACCACAACTGTAGCAACTGAATACTTCCTGGGGTCATTCCTCTGGTACGCCTAAGGAGGGGAGGTGTATTTTCAGGTATTAAATGTTTGGTTTAGTCTTCGTAGTCATGTTATTTAAATGTCTGCATAAACGTATACTTGTGTGTGTGTGTGTGTGTGTGTGTGTGTCACATTATGAATAGTAAAACAAGAAAGAACGTATCTTGTACCAGCATTTCGCAGGTCCACATGGAGAAAACTGCTATTTTAGGGGTTGCTTTTAGGGTAGGTTCATTTTTTGGAGTTAAAGGTAGGGTTAGAGTTAGGGTTAGGATTAGGTTTAGGATATTGGTTAGGGAAAATCGGATTTTGACAATAATGTTTACAGTATGGTAAAGTATTAAATGTGTGTGTCTCACCATGACCCGTAGAAGAAGTGTGGGTGTCTGTAATCTGTTCTCTACTCCTCTTATCAGGCGCAGTTCCCCTGTCAGCTCATCCATCACAAAACGGCCATTATCAGCCCCTAACGGTAAATAATAATCTCTTAATAATACTTTACTTCACTGTTGCAAGCTAAGCGAAGTCTGCGTGCGCGTGTGTGTTTGTGTGTGTTAGTGCACGTGGTACCTGAAAGAATGCTGTAGCTGAGAGGTGAGCTGAGGCCTCTGTCTCCATCCACAGCATTGATTGGTCCAGGAGAGAAGTCCAGAAGAATGTCCTGCAACAAAAACAACATTAACTATAAAGTCCCCAAACCACACATATTTGACCTTAAGGCTGGTCATTAACCTGTTGGCCTTCTGTGATGTTAACCGTGTAGACGGGGTTGGTGCAGACACCATTTGACTGGTTGTTGGAGAGCGGCGTGCACGGAAGGAATTGTGGGTACTGGTCGTCCCCGTCCAAGATATTCACAGTCAGGTTAGCACTAGTGTTGAACTTTTCAGCCGTGTTCATCTCCTACACACACACACACACACACACACACATAAACACAAATGCACAAACACACACAAAGAGACAGAATATCACACCGAAACAGACAGAATATCACACTGAAACAGACAGAATATCATACTGACACAGACAGAACATCACACTGAAGCAGACAGAATCTCATACTGACACAGACAGAACATCACACTGAAACAGAGAGAATATCATACTGACACAGACAGAACATCACACTGAAACAGAGAGAATATCATACTGACACAGACATAACATCACACTGAAACAGACAGAATATCATACTGACACAGACAGAATATCACACTGACACAGACAGAACATCACACTGACAGACAGAATATCATACTGACACAGACAGAATATAACTCTGACACAGACAGAATATCATACTGACACAGACAGAATATCACACTGACACAGACAGAATATCACACTGACACAGACAGAATATCACACTGACACAGACAGAATATCACTCTGACACAGACAGAATATCACACTGACACAGACAGAATATCACACTGACACAGACAGAATATAACTCTGACACACTGGTTGGTGATTAGGAATGGTTGGTTCCAGTCATGCAATCTAATTGATCAAATGTGTGCATAATTCACTATTCATTATAAACTATTTCACACATATGGTAGGCACAGTTTGGATGTACCAAAGCATATATAGTGATCTCCACTTGTGTTTTGGTCTCATAGTCCAGAGGCTTGGCTAGAATCACCTCTCCACTATTAGGGAGATCCACTCTGAAGTAAGCAGCATCAGGCTGGAACAGAGACCACACACAATTACTTTATACATTCATTATTTAAATTCAGAACTTTATAGATGCAATGATGAGATCTGCTATACAACTTTATTAAAGGACAAGTTTGCTTTGTTACAAACATAAATTTTTCTGTATTTGATCAAAATGGCATGTTGTGAGGTTCTGATTAAACTTAGCAGAGCTTCTCCATAAACTTTGTGGTCACCGTGCCAAGAATATACATTGCAAAAACATCATGTCAATACAATAAGATAATCATACAGGTATCCTGAAGGTAGTCAAGGCTGATGATTTCATCTGTGATAATCATGGATGTACAATGAAAGCTTTTCTATTGTGGAAGTACATGTTGAGGCTGATGCAGATAAAATTGCTAGCATGAACTAAATGCTTGTACGACCCTTTCAACTTTAGCAAGCAATGCTGTTTACCAACATTTTGGTTGGGTCGAATGGATTGGCTGGTTCGAATGGAGGTTGATTATGACTAAGAAATTACTTCTCAGTACAGATAGGGGACATAAACACTGTGCCAATAGAATAGACAACTGGACTATATTGGTATGGTGTTATTTTGAAATAGCTAAAGCAGTTGTAGATAAATAAAACACACCTTGATATTATTAACTCTTCCCAGAAAGGACATTGGGAGTGTAGTACTAAATGTTTAAAATTCATAGTGAGTAGTATAGCTTTGTAACTATAATTCCCAAATATGTGAGTTTCTTTCTCAGAAGGGTCTGTTTGGTGAGTATTCTTCTTTTCTAAACGTCGGATTAATTTAATGAATAACTCTCTCTCTGCAGAAGCAAAGGTAGGTAGGGACATTTGACTTGGTCTTGTTAATAAAATGCTATCTACATCAGATATGGAGATGTGGTTGTGAAAAAGAGTCATTCTCAGTTAATACAGTACCGAGGTCTGGTCGATGTAGTACATGATGGTGTCGTCATCTGCGTCTGTAGCCTGGACTGTCAGCACCACTGTATTTACCTCAGATAGCTGGACGTGGATATCACACAACAGTCAGGGTCAACGGAACATTGTGTGTGTGTGTGTGTGTGTATTTGAGTGTGGTTGTGTGTTACTTGCCTCACTGATGCTCCGAGGCTGAATTGTGCTCTCCACAAATTCAGGAGTGTTATCATTCTCATTTAGTATCTCCACCATGATCCTGTACTCATTCTGAAACACACACACGGAAGTCAGACATTTTGGATCCACGGTACAGAGAAACACTACATAGTTACAGAAACCAACAGTCTCTACTGTACCTGCACAGTGTCCTCCTCAAAGCAGGTCAACGCTGCTGTTAGGACTGGGCCCTGCACCTGACACACACACACACACACACACACACACACCTGAATGATTCATATCTGCAGCTACCCTACGCTGTGTTGTTGTTTCAGTAACATACCAAACCAAGACCGAACCCTGGCGTCTTTGCGAAGCTGCAGTAACATTTTGCGTACCTCCCGGTCCAGAACTTTGTCCAATGAGGCATTGAGTCTGATTTTCCGTCCTTCCAGGAAGAACCAATCAGCATCCTCCCCAGTGAGGGTCCAGACGACATCATTGCCTGTAAGCTCTGTGTTGTACTCAGCGATGAATTCTCCCATCATGCTGTTCTCTTTGACGGTGGAAAACACATCTTGGCCTACCAGACATGGGTTCCCTGCCAATCAGGTAAGCCTATGATTACCAAGCCAATCAGACAAACTGTTGACCCTTTCGGGACGTTTCATAGACACAGATTAAGCCTAGTCCTGCACTAAAAGCCTAGTCCTGCTCTCAGGCTCAGTGGAGGGTATCTTGAGCTGTATTCTTTTGTCCAGGACTAAGCATAATCTGTGTCAGCAAAACCGGCCCTTGAAGTATAAGCCATGTTATTTCTGCAGTACATAAACACTTAATTGCCAGCTTCCATCAATGAATAGATACAGTATATTCTGGCAAACCAGTATCAACACACTATCAAGGTGTGTTGAGAGGCTGAGGGGAACAAAGAGGGAATTTGCAATGAACATGTATCGTGAATTACCATTTCCTCCTGTCATAGTTTGGTCTAAACCAGGGTTCCCAGACCCATCCTCCATAGACATGCCACCTTCTAGAAAGATGAAGGGATTCCCTGAACGAACCAAAGAGACACCTTTTAGACACGGCCTTATTCAAAACTCTGAACTTAACTAATGTCGTGGGGTGAAACATTCACTGCTGACATGTCAACGTTGCATTCAGCAGTGCAACTTTTGCGCACAGACACACATAAATGAACGCACACACATGCACACACAAACACTTTTTTTTTTTTTTACTGAAAGCTGTTCTCCGTTCTTCTTCGGTGATCAGACTGCCAGGGGTAGATTGTAATAAGGTTGTGGATACTGGTCATACCTGTGGCTCTACAGGAACTGAGGAGTAACGTTGCCCAGAGCAGAACCATCCACCTCCACAAACAAGGCATCTGCAACTGCATCACTACAACCTCAACCAGACACCAGGACTCAGTCCCAGCCTCTAGGGACCTTCTTTTGTACAGCTCCGAGTTTCCTTTACAGTCCCAGCCTCTAGGGACTTTCTTTTGTACAGCTCAGAGTTTCCTTCACAGTCCCAGCCTCTAGGGACCTTCTTTTGTACAGCTCAGAGTTTCCTTCACAGTCCCAGCCTCTAGGGACCTTCTTTTGTACAGCTCAGAGTTTCCTTCACAGTCCCAGCCTCTAGGGACCTTCTTTTGTACAGCTCAGAGTTTCCTTCACAGTCCCAGCCTCTAGGGACCTTCTTTTGTACAGCTCCGAGTTTCCTTCACCGTCCCAGCCTCTCACAACACCACCCCTGGCCTGGAACAAAGAGAGCATAGGAGCCTTTTGTTGTTAAACAGCCAAATACTTGGGACTCCTAGTCCTGCTTCTCTATGAGTTAAGGTCTTATTGAAGCTGTAAATAATGTTTAGTTGGAGTTTTGCAGCACTATACGGTCTCATCTGACATGACTTTATTGAGATTAGGAAGTCAGGACTGCACACAAAAGTTCATAATCAAGCACAAACACATTCTCTCCTATATGTTTTGGGCATTTAATGTGTAGATGAATAAAAAAAAGAACACTAGATAGAGTTGATGTTGCTAGTATCAGTCTCTCCGTTTGATGTTTTGGAGTTACCACCTTGAAAACAGACTCTATAGACTCTATATTTGAGCACCATGAGCAGATTTGTTGCAGTGGAAAACTTTTTTCACAGGTTGGGGTATTTAAAAAATGATTAGCTATTCATGAGCATTTTATATCATACATGAAAAGATTTCATTTATAATATCATGTGTCTGAATCTCAAGTATCATTTGGTTTTAATCGATTTAAATGAAGAGAAAAACTGTAACGTTGTGAGAAAATGAGGAATCATATCACTTCTGTAAATCATTTTTGCCTGTGGCCTCCATTTCAGGATATTCTTATTTACTTAAACTGTATCATTGGTTTGAACACCATTGGTGTGACTCCTCCTTCTGTTGGCAAAATGTTATCACACTGTTACAACATATTTAAAGTTTGTTAAGCTACCACATTTGTTGATTTAGAATAGGTGCACTAACTGTTTTTTATATTATGGTGACCTAAATACTATGTAACTAATACTGTAGTAACTTTAGTAACAACATAGTAATGCTTAAGTAATTACTATGTTGTTACAAAAGTTACTACAATATTAGTTACATAGTATTTACTGTACATAGTTTTGGTGGAAGTTATCACACAAAAAGTTATCACAAAAAGTAGTGTATTTACACATTCACTTCCTGAATGTCATTCCTCGTGTAATATTACTGCTTCTATTATAAATGCTGTTGTTCAGCTACCAAAGTAATGTCATACTGTACATGTACCATTTCAGCATAGGTTGGAATTTGGCCCACTGTTCTTTCAAAAAACTCTGATTGTTTTCAGGAAATGTATTTCAGTGTTATGTTACCTGGCTCTGAAGGAATGTCAAATAAAGTGAAATGTAAAAACATTGTAGTTACAAAGGATGTACTTGTATTAGCAGGTCCATAACCTGTTTATATTGTTAGATCAAAATGGTTTCCATCCTGGTAGTTCTTTCAAATACCACATGACCCCATATGAGTCTTTACATTGTTTTCAACGACTTTTAAACAGGTTATTACAAAATGTTAGTTAAAAAGAGAATGTCTAGCAGCAGTAGTTACATAGTTACCATTTGCTAGTTTCAACTGTGTAATAACCAATTCGCCAACTCTCCATGTTGTTACAAACTGTAGCAATACCTATTTAACTACTATGTACTTACTACAGTTACTGCTGTGTTAGCTGCGTAGTAATTAGAATCCAAAATGCCACCATCATTTATGACCCACAAGTAATACCACTCACTACACAACTACACATACACACACATGCACATACTCGCTCACACACGTACACCAACTGTACCTGTAGGTGTTAGATCCCTGGTGGGTTCTGTTCTCAGTGCCTAGAGAGCACAGCATACCTTCAGGACCACATGTACTCACACAAACACATACAGGTAGTCTGTATGTCCTCTCGGACAAAAATACACACTAAGAAACATAAGCACAGATACACAAGCCGATACCTCTGAAGACAAAAAAAAAGAAATATGGACAAAAACAAATATGGACAAAAAACATCTCACACACACACACACACACACAGCAATCTATCACACTCTCATGCACGCACACACACCCACACCAGACAGCAGCTTAAGCGACGTTTCCTGAGGATAACTGTCGGCTTACAAGCTCAACTTTGGGGGCGGGATTTACCTGGTGACCGGTAGCAGCCAATCAAGGTGCCTTGAATGAATGTACCAGAGCAGAGCAAAAAGGTTAGATAAAGGAGTCAAAACTCACCGAACTATAATCTTTTGAATAACAACGCGCTCCTCTTGGATCCCTGGTGGTTGACTGTGGATTCTAGCTGGCATCACAGATGAAGATGTGGCTGATTAAGCCTATTGGTGATCCGGTCAGAATGGCAGCAGGGGGCACGTCTTATAAAGGCTGTGGTTGAACTAGTGTCTGTGTGTGCGTATCTGAGTGAGGCTGATTATCAGGCTTTAGAGGGAACATGCTCTCTGTTGGCTAATCAGGCCTGACAGAGGATTACCAATCAACCTGACAGACCTCCCCCTTGAGCTGCACTCCAGTGAGTTTGCCCATCACAAGGGAACAACTAAATTAAACTAAAAGGAATTGAAAATACAAATATATAGGTAGTACTTTCAAGTACTTTAACTTGGGTCTTGTGGGTACAGCACTCCTTGATTGCACTCCACTGTCAGCTGTGATTTTTTTACTGTCTGTTATGACTTGATGTCAACCCTAGAGGTCAGCATGTAGCTGTTTTCCATATCCCTCTCTCTCTCTTTAATGACCTCTTCACCTGCTGGAGTTAACTTTAGAGTTTCTTTATCCTCATTAAGGGACATTCAAATTGGTGATCTGCCTGTCTGAATCACATAACCGCTGTGTCAGTTTAAAGTCAGTTGTCAACAGTTGACAGCACATTTGTTGTATTGAGACAGATACAGTTAGCTTCCATGAAACACATTGATCCGTGTGTGATCACGGTCCATCTGTCAGCCAGTCCTTCACTAAGTGTTTGTGTGTTTGTGTTTGTGGGTGTGTGTGTTTCAGTCATCTGTCACTGCACCCTTAATGTTCTATTTAAACAGGACCCAAATAAACAATCCCAACATTCCCGATTGGTCCAATTGTTCCATCCTAAATAAACTCTTTCCTCTTCCCCTCTGCCCTCCTTTTGTACATTCATGCACCCCTTCACCATTTGCGCAAGTGTCCCAAAGCTAAATAAGTGATAATGATCAATGGTGCACAGGCTGATTAGAACCTCCCGTGGCCTCCTTCCAGCAGCTGTGCAACAACAGACCCTACATTAGGGAAGGCAACATGTTGTTTTTGAGCTGGTGTAGAAAAACAAGAAAAGGTAGACACGTGTTTGTGTATGTCTTCTTTTGATAATTGAGAAATGTAAAACATGAGATTCTGCTCAAATTAAATGTAATTGTTGAAAATGACAGGAGGGATCTGAACTGAATGCCTGTTTTATTATTTGTATGTGAAACATTAATCGCATCATTGAAGTAACAAGTGTGTCCCAAAGGATTCATTTATCTCCTCGCATTTTTCTTTGGAACCTCTATGGGTTTGGTCAGGAATACATGACTATGGCGGTGGTTTGGGATTCATGGAAAGAGACAAATAACAGACCCAGACCAGAGCTGGAGAGCTGCAAAAAGCTAGCTAGCCCAGTCATTGCTTGAGCAGGCCTAGTTTAAGACAATGGTTCTCAACTGGTGGATTGGGGAAAGTTATAAAAGTTTTGCGAATGTCTCAGTAAAAAAATTGCACGCGTGTTTGTTGCTTGCTTTTTGGGGTTTCAGACTGGGTGTCTGTAAAAGCACTTTATGACAACTGCTGATGTAAAAAGGGCTTTATAAAATACATTTGATTTGAGTGAGTGTGAAATAAATTATTAAATAAATAGAAATAGTCCACAAAACAGAATTGAACAACTAATAGGTACAAAGTGTTGTAGAAATTATAATGAACATAAACCTTTACATAATTTAAGCAACTGAAACCCATTTGTCTTCAATCCCAGTATGTTCAATATAGAGCTCCATGCATTAACAGCACTATTTAACAGATTTTGTGGTCTCAAACAAGTGAGCTGTTCACAGCACTTGGATGACCACCGTAGTCTAGATTTGGGCTTTGTGCCGCTAGCTTATAGGTATCTGTGAAACCCCATGGCAGATGCAAATTCGCCAGCATCACCTGAGGAACGGGGAAGCACATTCAGCAGGGATTTCCAGGGATTTCCTGGAGATCAGGTAATCGGGTGTGAGTGTCCCCTCAGGCGTGTTAACCCATGTGAATTCCTGTACAAATACATAAAAGGAAAGCTTGCTGTGATTTTCAACTCTCCAGAGTCTGTTGAACTACATTATTATTATAAAAGTTAACTTTCCAATAATAATATGGAATTACTCACCATAAAAAGAAGAGAATGTTGTTCCCTTAGCTAATATAATTGCTCAACACAGTGAAATTTACTGTCAAAGTAGCATTTATTCCAGATTCCATTTCAGCAAAATAAATTGCAATGCTCATTGTGTCCATTGTGTCCAAACCTGTGAGTACCTGGGATATATGGCTGTGGCTGCCCTAGCCGCTCAGGGAGACCCACAGCTTTATGCTGGTTCCTAGAGGGGCAACAACAGGCCCTTTGTGTCTATCTGATCACACACCATCACTGGATGGTGTGATCTCCAAATACATCTAAAACCCCCATCTCACTGTGTGTGTGTGTGTCTGTGTGTGTGTGTGTGTGTGTGTGTGTGTGTGTGTGTGTGAGCACTGTCTTTAATAGTGCCTGGGAGCAGCTTGTGATCCTAAAGTGGGTTAATTTTCTCCAGAATGTTGTCTTTACCGAAGAGAGTGAAGAGAGTGAGTGGGAGGGAGAGAGATAAAGGAGAGAAGAGACAAAGACAGGAACATGACAGAAGAATAGTTTGAGGATTGGTCTGCTCAGAATGTTAGATGTGGAATTGTGTGCACTGTTTCAGTACTTCAGAGATGAAGCATGATGAAATGAATCACTACATCCGCTTACCCCCCCCCCATACCCCGCACTGACACACACACACACGCACACACACACACACACACACACACACACACACACACACACACACACACACTCTCTGTTCTGTCCTTGGCTCCAGTCCAGATATCCGAGCCAGATTTTAGGTCAACCAGGGCAGGGTCTGCAGGAATCCACAACACTGGCTGGAGCAGAACGTTTTTTCATTAAAAAAAAAAGACTTGTCTGAGGTCAGCGGAAGTGGGTCTTTGACACTATACAGAATAGAATTTTCAGGGCGGATCTGCATATGGTAAGAGGGATAGAAACAGGAGTAAGCTATGTAGAGGCAGTAAAATGAAGAGGAGCCCCTTAGATGCAGAGTTGTTCCACTCCAGTTACTCCCAAACCAGGTTGTGTGCTGTCTGTGTAGTTTTAGCCTTCGTCCCCCATTAAGGTTCAGACCAGTTACCCTCAAAACAGCCCAGACAAATGTGTGTAGCCAAGCCCTAGCCACCAATTATGAAATACTTCTCTCATTGAAACGTTTGTATTGGAGGGCGGGGCGAGGGGGCGCTACTAATTATTCTGCTCCGTTGCGTCAATTAACTAACACAGTGCTCAGTGTTACAACTTTCTGTTTAATGCATATTGTATGGCTACAGTGTTAAGAGAGTTTAACTTCAGGCGCGCGCGTGCGAGAGAGAAAAACCCTGCCGGCATGCAGATGTTTTGTATTTCTGTGACGTGCAACTCTCCGTTCGCTCGTTGACATCAAGGGAAAGCAGCAGCTCCAGTCGCGGACCCAGTCTGTAGACCGTCTTGCGGATCATATCTTATTAGCGCTGATTTGTTTGGGAAATTGACGTATCTAATGAATGTATTTTAAAGTTCACTTTTACCAAAAACGATCGCTTTTACCAAAATATTACAATTACTAAACACGACTGGATCAAGTAACTTTGAAGCACGCCAACTCGAACCGGGGAACTTTCTTTTTATCGGAGGTGTTAACACACAAACACACATACAGCTTAGAGGGAATGGGGGTCCGCTGGCTGAAGACCCTGCTGTGTGTGTTGTTGAGCGTGTGTTCAACCCTTCTAGCTCATCCAACAGATCAGAACCATCCACAAGGTATAGTAACCTATGCGTTTTTAACAACCGTAATACTGGATCTCACAACAATGGTTAGACTACACTACCAGTGTGTTGCTTACTAAGATATTAAGGCTGCTAGCATCTGTTTTTCGTTGAAATCATAAATTAGTGATGGTATCAATATGTATTTATTTTACTCATTTAGAATCAGTGAAATGTAGGCTAAGAATATTGAATTGTAATGTAAATGGTGAGTTTCCCTGTGAATTTGTGCATTGTTCTGACCAAGTGAGGTGATCATGTGCGAGGAACATTTAAGGCTGGCTGTTATCACCCCCCAACACACACACACACACACACACACACACACACACACACACACACACACACACACACACACACACACACACACAGTTTTTCTTCTCTCTTTCTTTCTCAAAATTTCTCTCTCAGTTCTATGAATCTGTTTTATCATGGAAGATCAGACATGGTCTTGAGCATGAGTCTGTGTGGGAGCCTACATGAGTGTGTCTTCTGATTGTCTTTAAAATAATCTTGGTTGTCTTATCTGTCCCTTAGTGTTCAACCTGCTGGAGGCTCTCAACATGTCCCGAACCATTAAGGGCGTGTCCAAAGTCCAAGGGGAGTGGCCTGGAACCCATGCCTACAAACTGCGCCCCCGCTCCCCTCACCTGACCCTTGCAAAACAGTACTCTCATTACCTCATTTCCTCTCTGCAAGGCAGTTTAGGATTTCACCTGGTGGGTCGGCAGGGCACAGACTCTAGTGGCACTCTGCTCTCTTTCTCCTCTTCATCTTCCTCTCCCCTCCTCCTACTCTCCTCCTCCACCCGCTCCAAATATCTGCGTCTGGACCACCGGGTCGGCCCAGGGGGCCAGGGGCTGGCCAGCGTACTGTTTCCAGGAGGCAGCCCTTTTTCTGAAGGAGGCTGGGTGCGGTTGGCCCTGGGCCTGGAGGCCCGACGTATTTCTCTGTTTGTGGACTGCAGGGAGGTGGTGGAGATGCAGAGAGACGAAGAGGAGGGAGTACGACTACAGCTGCCCTCAGACGTGATCATCACACTAGCCAGCACACATGGTGACATACACAGCAAATTCACTGTGAGTAAAGATATGAGCATTTACATACTGTATACACTCATGCGTACATCCATGCAATTAGATAACAGTTTCTGTATGTTTCCTCTGTTTTTTTTCTCTTTCATACTTTCCCTCTTTCCCTGTCTGCCCACATTCACTCTCTGTCACTGGCTATGTAGGGTTATGTGCAGACGGCTGAAATCTCTACCAGAGCCTACCAAAGGCGTCCGTGGCACTGTGAAAACATCACAGGTACCGGCTTATTGACAGTTTTAAATAAGGGTTCATAACAGCTTATAGCGCAAACCATTAAAATTCATAGTGGAATGGAAAGCACTCTATGTGCAGCAATTGCTAAATAGCCGACATTGCAGTTTTTACACATGTAATTCCTGTACTAGGAAAGAAGCTTCAATTAAATCAACGTGTCTTTTTCATTAGAGATATGCCACAGACCAGCAGGCATTCATCCGCGACCAGCGTTTGAGACACGCTGGACTTTCTGACTGGAGACAAATATTTGTTGCATTCCTGTCCAGTCAACTAATTGTGCTTCTGGCGGTGGCAAGATTAGGAATGAACTCGCGTATTAGCAACTAGGGTTGTTTAATTCATATTAGTTCGAAAGTAGCCTTAAGTGAATGTAGCCTTAAGTGAATGTAGCCTTAAGTGAATGTAGCCTTAAGTGAATGTAGCCTTAAGTGAATGTAGCCTTAAGTGAATGTAGCCTTAAGTGAATGTAGCCTTAAGTGAATGTAGCCTTAAGTCAGTGTAGCCTTAAGTCAGTGTAGCCTTAAGTCAGTGTAGCCTTAAGTCAGTGTAGCCTTAAGTCAGTGTAGCCTTAAGTCAATGTAGCCTTAAGTGAATGCTCTACTGCTCTGACGGAGCAAAGCTGAGTTGGAGGGATCAAGAAAAAATGTAATTTCATTGTGTTTAGTTAAATATAATATTTTGCTCCATCCTTGTCTCTAACACAGACGTTTTTTGCCTCAGAGCATATGCACACACCTAGCAGTTAGCCATGAGCATGGCATAATTAATTAGCTGTGAAGGAGTGAACATGTTACAATTTTAGGAGACAACTTTAGGGAGCCAAATGGTAACTAAGTACGTATTTTTTTTGTCCTAAAGGCCCTCTGACTAATATTAACTTCTGGGTATCTACTGTGGTTTTTGGGCATTTGCTTCATTAGGCAAACTATTTTCACGCTACACACATTTGCTTTGTCGACAAGCGCTGGTTGTTGAGTGCTGCACTTGCGATGATGATGGTCTTTTTTCCGTCCTATGTATGACATGCTTTGGTGACGTCTGCAATGGTACAATCAACACTACCGAAAGTGTGAAAAATGGACATCAGAACCATTTTCTAAATGTTGGAATCAAA
This sequence comes from Esox masquinongy, assembly GCA_016801175.1. Taxonomy (NCBI): domain Eukaryota; kingdom Metazoa; phylum Chordata; class Actinopteri; order Esociformes; family Esocidae; genus Esox; species Esox masquinongy. The sequence goes on along the minus strand of JACXGI010002299.1, from coordinate 15,050 downwards.
GTCTCCTGACCACCGACGCAGGACCAGCACATGTACTTATGAGCATTTAATCCTTCTCAACTTCTGCAAAACTGTGCCCAAGCTACTTCCTGTTGGTTGTTTATATACGTGTTCTATCTTTAGAGTCTTTTAGAGACTTTTTATTCACATCATCAGATCACATCTTTAGATTAGATCATCTGATTACTTGCTTCCTCCTTTTCCTGAGTCTTTCTCTGTTTTTTTATCCCTCATGCCCCTTTCTCACTTTCTCTCGGTTCTCCTCACCCTTCCCCTTTTTCAGATACACTGCCTGGCCTTCCCCGTGCCCAGCTCGACAGCTTTGCTCCATTAGACAGGGTTGATGGTGGACCTGGACAGGAACCTCAGCAGGATAAACCCACCAACCTGCCACAAAACCCCTCTCCAGACCCGCATTATCCCCAGGAGACACAGGGTGACCAGCCCCAGAGAGGTGCAGTGCTATTGGGTCCTCCAGCACCCCAGGGGGGGAAACATGGCTCTCAGGCCCAGGGAGAGGACAGGCTGCGAGGGTTGGAGGAGAGGCTAGAGGGCCTGGAGCGTATGTTGGACATGGTCAAGGCCCAGGTAACCTTAGCAAATGCATGTTTTTAATTTGGGCAATCCAATACCCAAATTACCCAGGTATTATAAACTGGCAGATCCAAACCAACAATGTTGATTGACTAAAAGCTGAGACTGTACACCATAGATATAACAATATATAATTTTATTTTTCTAATTAAGAATTAAGTAACCAGTTAAGAATAGCAATAAGACACCTTTAGGAATTGTAGTGTATGGCCTACATACACCAGCAAAAGGATGTATCCAAGCACTCTGCGTTGCATCATGCGTAAGTACAGCTCTTAGCCAATTGGGCATGAACAGACAACTCTGAATATTGGCACCATTAATGAAACTGAGCAAAAGTAAATGCAAAAAATAAACAGCACAAACAATGAGTCATATTTGGGGCTCAAACAAAAGGGGGAGCCATATAATTTTATTTAAACACAATTTCTCAAATACAGCCCGTGAAGAATACGGTGCATTTGGAAAGTATTCAGATCCCTTCACTGTTTCCACATGTTTTATGTAATACCCCATAATTCAAGCAAATGCAGGTTGTTCATAATGTTAGGAAATTTATAAAAATATATCATGTTTATATAAGTATTCAGAACCCTTTACTCAATATGTTTGTGAAGCACCTTTGGCAGCGATTACAGCCACACGTCTTCTTGGGTATGATGCTACAAGCTTGGCATACCTGTATTTGGGGAGTTCCTCCCATTTTTCTCTGCTGATCCTCACAAGCTCTGTCAAGCTGGATAGGGAACGTCACTGCACAGCTATTTTCAAGTCTCTCCAGAGATTTTCAATCAGGTTCAAGTCTTGGCTCTGGCTGGTCCACTAAAGGACATTCCTCGACTTGTCCACTCTTATGTTGTCTTGGCTGTGTGCTTAGGGTTGTTGTTTCTGGAAGGTAGCCTGTTGCCCCAGTCTGAGGTCCAGAGTGCACTGGAGCAGGTTTAATCAGTGATCTGTCTGTACTATTTGCTCAGTTAATATTTCCGTCTCTTACTAGTCACCCAGTCCCTGCCACTTCAAAACATCCCCACAGCATTATGCTGCCACCACCATGCTTCACTCTAAGGTATTTGCTTGGTGATGAGCGGTGCCTGGTTTCCTCCAGATGTCACACATGGCATTCAGGCTACAGATTTCTATATTGGTTTCATCAGACCAGACAATGTTGTTTCTCATAGTCTGCAAGTTCTTTGTGCCTTTTGGCAAACTTGAAATGGGCTGTCACATGCCTTTTACTGAGGAGTGGCCACGACTATCAAGAAGGACAACCATCTCCACACAGGAACTCTGGAGCTCTGTCAGAGGGACTATCATGTTCTGATCATGATTTTTTTGGTACCCAACCCCTGGCCTGTGTCTCAACACAGTCCTGTCTCTGAGCTCTACAGGCAGTTCCATCAACCTCATGGGTTGGTTTTTGTTCTGGCATGCACTGTGTGTGCCTTTCCAAATCCTGTCCAATGAATTGAATTTATCACAGGTGGATGTCATTGCAAACAGTCTGAATATGTCAGTAAATGTTACATTTTATTATTTTTATTTTTTTATACATTTTCAAAAAAACCTAAACTGTTTTTGCTTTGTCATTATGGGGTATTGTGTAGAGATTGATGAGGAAAATCTATTTAATCAGTTTTAGAGAGAGGTTTTTACACAGCAAAATGTGGAAAAAATGTGGTGGCATAAATACTTTACGAATACACTTGTTACAAACCCTGTGGCTCTAGCAGTCTAGGGTGGATGGTACAAAGACCCGTAACAAAAAACTCATGCAAAGTGGTGCAGTGTAAATGAACAGCGAGAACAAACGACACAGACAACCAAAGCTACCGTCAAACATAAAACGTTTATTATAAACACACGGTAAAGGGGTTAGGGAAAAGGGGCTGAGCTGGACCCAAGAAATGAAATAATATAGTCCAAACATCCCTAAACTGAACTTGCCTGCCTCAAGAACCGCTTAGCTGACTACTAACCAATACAAAAATACAGTGGGTGGTCCGCTTAGTTCTAACTAGTGTTTTTAGACAAAGTTTTCCTACGGGTTGTGTATGCCCAAGGGCGACTTGCAAAAAAACCCATTTTCCCAGGGACAAACAAAAACACGCAGGTTGAACAAGGACTAAACAGCACACGGCAAACAATTGACTAGACAACACCAAACAAAACACCACAGCAATACATACATCTTACTTTGTCCTGTTTCATGTGAGTATGTGCTAAACTAAGTGATGTATGTATGATCAAAGTGTCTGTCTATCAAAAAAGGTATGTATCTCAAGAGTGTCTATGTCCATGTGGGGTAAATCAAAAGAGTCTCTCTGGGAGAACCAACTGACTGGGTTTTAAACCAGGGATGTGTGATGCGATTGGGTAATGGAAAAAGGAACAAGAGGTGCAATTAGGAGGGGTGTCCATCGATTGGTCCACCTCAGCAGTCAGGCGATGCACTCATGACTGCCAGGTGGGAAACACCAACGAGCACAATCAGGAACATAAGGGACACTTGGGGAAACGGCAGAAGGGGAAAAACACAAATGCACATACGGGGTACCTGCATGCGTAACAGCACTGTATTCCGAATGCACTGTGCTGTATTCCGAATGCACTGTACAATAAAACCTAAACAAAGTGGCTTCTGTTATGAAATTCAGTTTAGTTTAGTTGTTCAACATTGATGCCTTTCGCCTGCTCCTATTTCCCTGAGGTAGAAACAGGGACGCTGACAGGAATGACAGGGCCCGTGACAAAATTTAACGTTTAGGACCCAAACCACGGGCCAAAAAATTAATTAATAGTAATTATATTACTATCCAAAAAACAGGTCATAAACGTTTTATTGTTTGTTTTAATTCATAACTAGGCCACATTCAAATCCCTTTGTTTTCAACACAGGTAATTAATTATGTCACATCTTTTCAATTCACCTACAACCTACTCAGTCCCAATCAGCCACTACTTAACTGCTACACATATTTAGATGTTCTCTTTTAGATTTGTCCTTCCATTTCTGTGCTCCTAGTTTTGGTTGCGTGGTGGCAATGTTTTAGCCAGATAGCTACAGTACTGTAGTTAGACAAATTTATTGGTTAAATTTGAATTTTTTTTAAGCTGCACTATGCAGGATTTGTTTCAGAGAAAAAAACAGTTACAGCCATTTTGCAATTACTCACCCGTCAGAAAGCGGTTCCGCACCAATGCCCGATAGAGAATCACGTTCCGAATAAAAATATGAAAAATGGAATTACCTGTACCAAAAAAGTTCGACAACGTTCTTCTTAGCCTTGCTAACGTTAGCTTAGGGTTCCTGGTAGCTAGCTTCAGAGAGTTGGTCTAAGTCTTCTTTCGCTTTGCCGTTTTCATAGTGTATGCTGTAGTAGACAAGGGAGGAACTAACTGTCGTCCTGGTCTCTAGCTGCCATTATAGTTTCTTACGGTAAGCAATCTTCGCTCCTTACGGCATACTTATGCTATATGTAATATCATCCAAGTAAGCGTTCACAAAATAAGCACAAAATAAGGAGGAAAGCCTGCCTCGCAGAAGGCAATTGGCTGGAACGGGATTGCCTGGGAAGTAGCGGCGTGCTCCAGAAATGATAGAATGACATTCCACTGGCACTTTTTTACTGAATAAATCCTACCTAGTGCAGCTTTAACAAAGTTATGTTGGCTGTTGGTGTTAGGGTATCACTCTGCTTGGCTGTTGGTAGAACAAACCATTTTTACAGAAAAAGGTTTAATCATAATGCTGTATAAAAAAAAGCAGCAAAGAGTAAAAAACATGAATCCCTTCATCAATGCAGTTCTTCTGTTTAGTAACTGTTAACCTTCTCGATAGTACTGAATACTAACATTGACTGACAAATTAATAATTATATTTAAACCAACCAAATGGGCCCCCCCCCCAGGCCTGGGCCGGGGACAACGTTCACGGTTGTCCCCCCGTGTCGGTGTCACTGGGTAGAAATATTAGGTTGCAAGCGTATAAAATTCTTCTGTCATCCATCATCATTGGTACACCCAAGAAACGTTTAGCTGAATGGAGACAGATGGTTGTTGACCCACACAGACCAGATAAAGGATATAAGAAATACGTAGATAATCAGTTAAAATACCACTAACTACCACTACGACACTCAGGGCAATAGTAAAAAAAAGTTTCAGAAGTCTGAAACAGTTGCAAATGTGCCAAGAAGAGGACAAGTGCATATTGCCCCCACGGCCACTGAGGAAGATGGTGAGGAAGGCACAGACAAATCAAAGTATTTGTTTCAGAACTGCACATCTAGTGGAATCTTAAGGTTATCAAGTCTCAAAATCAACTGTTAGACGCCACCTCCGCATAAACATGTTTTTGGAAGGGTTGCATGAAACCAACTCTTAATGAGCCCAAACCATTGTAACGGGCAGGGAATGGACACAGAGGGTGAGTTCAGGGCCCTGGAGGGTGTTTTATTAACAAAAAGAAAAGCGTGAGGAGAGGAGATAAGTGAGAAATCAAAACCAAATGACAAGGTACCGTCCACTCTAGGGCAGCCTTAGAGTGAGGGTTTGCGAAGAATGGGTGCTGGCTGTAGTTAGTCTGGCGGCCCCTGCACCTCTCCTGGCTGTCTTCCGCCACCTCTGTCGGGGAGCCTTCTGTGGTGCATTTTCTCTGCTGGCCGTAGTCCCAAGTTGCTCTCTGGGAGTCCTCAAATACCGCCCCGGACGAGGTCCCAGTAGGAAGCAGGTGTGCAGCGGAATCTTTCGGAAGCTACCAGCTGTTTCTGTTTGAGGGGGTTGGTGCGACTTTGATTTGTGGGGTGCGGGCGCGTTCGCACCACACCACAAATTGCAGCGTCTGAACTATGCCAAGCGTTATTGGAACTGCAGTCATATTTTGCACTCCATTAGGTTGTTTGGCAATGAAACGGGACTGCATACAAGAAAAAGCACACGATACCCGCAGTAAAATTTTAAGATGGATGGCATAATGAATTCCACTAATTACAGGATATTTTAGGCCAAAACCTGGTTGCCTCTGCCTGGAGATTGAGACATGGCTGTGAATTGAACTTTCAACAAGACAACGACCCCAAACATACCTTTAAATGAACACCAAAATAGTTGCGGGACCACTGTGAATTTTTTTGTAATGACCATCTCAGTCTCCAGATCTCAATCCACCTGTGTTTTGAATTGAAGAGGGCAGTCGACGCAAGCAAACCTAAAACTATCAGGGATCTTGAATTGTGCTGCATGTGGTCCAAGATCCCTCAGTGTGCACCAACCTTGTCAGACTTAACAGGAAGAGGCTCAGTGCTATTTTCTGTTCCAGGTGGAGCAAAATACTGATTGTAGGAAAACTTACGTTTTTCATAAAAATATCATACTACTCAATTAAATGTTTTCTGATAGAAATATTTTGTGTTTTAGCCCAACATATGACTGATTTCGGTGTTTTATTTTTGCATTTCTTTAGAAGGTGCTAATACGTCTTGAGCTGACTGTACAGCCCCCCCCACCCAAGGGTTTATTGCTTAATTATCCACGCAACACTGATGATGGACTGTTTATTTCTGTGTGTGTGTAGAACGTGGACATGCAGGTGCGTTTGCATTACCTGGAGGGGTGTGAGTGTATAAGGCCTGGATGTAAGTGGGAGGGTCGACAGGTGGAGGAGGGACATCGCTGGGAGACGCACCAGAACACCTTCTGTACCTGCACCTCCGGAAAGGTCATCTGTTCTAGTACTACTGACGGTAGGTACTGTGTGTGTGCGCATAAACACACACACATACACACACACACACACAAGCCTCAAAGATGTGAAACAGAGACGTACATTGCTGCCCCCCCAGAATCGTGTGCATCCCGCCCCTGTCGTAATGGGGGCGTGTGTGTCCCTTTGACCTCTGATCTTGCTGGGTTCCGCTGCCTCTGCCCTCCCTTCACCACCGGGACACAGTGTGACACACAGCTGACCCAGGTACTACCCAACGACATTTAAAACCTGGACTGGGGATGATTTGTTTTGGCCACTGAGGGGCTTTGAAGCCTCCAGTTGGTCATATTGGCACTCCCCTGCAGGAGCAGTCCTTCAGAGGAACTGAATTGGATTTATTTCTATTTAATGTATTATAGCCATAATTACATATTTAATTTGGTATTTGGGGACAGTAACATCAGTGAAAAAATTACAAATACTTTGAAGTGTAGGTAGCATGAGAGTTTTCTCACCAAAGTAACAACACGGTGTGGTCAACAATTTAGTAACTTAGTTGTAGTCACAATTTGGTTACCTAGTTAAAAAAAACACATGTTTTGGGGTTTAGGAAAAAATGTTTTTTCCGATATCCTTTGCACTACCCAAAATTCATTATTGTCAACGTCATAAGGAGAGCCCACTGAGCTCAGCACTGAAACTCTATACAGCTTAGCATGTTGTTGGTAGGGCAGATGTGGACACACCAATGGGATTCCCATGGGTGTTGTGCTTTCCGGAGGATTGTGCTTCCCGCAGCGATTTAGACCTATTTGATTATTTTCAAAGCAACTTTTATTTCATTTTAAAACTAAACCTACTGATTATGATATTAGCCTACAGACATGCGAAAAAGTAGGTATACCACGTAAAAGGTATTTTTAAAATATATTTGAGAAGATGGATACTTCTGCTAAATTCCAACCACGTGCTTTGATATAGGTTACACATTATGCCAATATCTAAAAACTTGTCCAATGCCCTCAGAAGAAAGAATGTCCGGAGTATGTATGTCTATAAGTAAATAGTACATTTATTGGAGCATTTAAAACAGCATAATGCTGAATACAACCTAACTCACGAATGTGTTTTGGAAGATATTGCTCTGTGAATTTATATTGTAGGGACTAGGCTGGCTGGCTGGGTTCTCTTTATTACATCACGGCCCCATATAAATAAAATTCTGATCGGTTTAGTTAAATGTTTTTATTTATTTTGTCTAACTTTGCATTCAAACTTGATGTGTATACTACTGCAAATCCATAAGTTATGACTGCACGATTAATCAAATTATGATAAAAATTGCGATATTAACCATGAGATGCAAAATATAAATTGCCAAGATTCTGTCAACACAACCGAAACAACTATGGTACCTCCTCCAATGAAACGTACTATACTTTGTTCATTTATGCTCTACACTCTCCCTCTATGCATGGCATGCATACGATGCCTTCATCATGGGACAAAATTCCCCAGCGTCATGGCAATCGATGCCTCTGTCTGGCTTGAAAGGGGAATAACGGGGAATATCTACAGAATATCTACTATCTATTTTGTCGAAGTTCATAAATTGCTTGAAGTAATTGTTGAATTCCAACAATTGACAATTGAATACCAACAAGTGGTATTCAAAAACATATGTAAGGTGCAAGAATTGTTCAGTTGAGGGTTGTGTATGTATATATGTGGGGAGGGGTTGTAAAAAGCAAAAGAAAACCACGGTTGACTGGGGAGCCACCCAGGGCGATGGGGGGAGGGCAGCTGGGATTCTCCTGAAGTCCACTATCATCTCCAATGTCTTTAGGGCGTTGAGCTCCAGGTTGTTCTAACTGCACCAGGACACAAGATGGTCAATCTCCCACCTGTAGGCGGACTCATCTCCATTAGAAATAAGTCAGATTGTTGTTATTCTCCTTTAATGCTTCCCTGGAAATGAATTTCCTTTGGCCAAATTGGCAGTGGTGCCTATAGCCGTGGCCTGTTTTGTTCATGGAGTCTAAGTGATGTGTGTATTGTGGACAGACGATTTCGGAATCTCTTTGGGGTGCAGAGGTCGTGTGACCATCTGCTGGGTGGTCCGACTAACACAGGGCTTGTTTTGATTCATTGCAATAAGTATTTTAGTAGTTCAGTTTAGAGACTTAGTGTTTGTTTCTTGACTATACACATTATGTTCAAATGCTTGATGTTTTGTAATGTTGGAAGTGGCATTGATATTGTCTGTCCCACATACACAATAGCATTGTTATTAAGAGTTTCTGCTTCAAGGTCAGTCCTGAAAACCTTTCATATGGGAGAAGGGTAGAGAAAGTTTGCATAACTAGGCCTTCAAGCAATGTAGCAAAACCCATAGCATTCAATCAGTTGATACGACCACATGTTTTAGACACAGGCTGCACCTTGACATCGGTAATGCGTCTTTCTTGTTTCAAAAGTACTTTAATGTTTAACTTATTTTTTTTGTATTAAGTTAGCACATTATGTCGGCAATGATTTTAATTATCTAATTTTAGAAGTGAGTTCACCCAAGTGTTTGTAATTGCAATATTTGCCAAAAAAATCATGAAGCCATATTTGATCGAAATCGTGCAGCCCTAATACATGGGTTACAAGTGGTTACATTGAAATGCTACCTAACCCGCAAGAAACACTTTAAATGGATATTTTTCTGAACGTTTTTTTATTCAGCACACATAATATAAGAGTATCAGAATGAAAGCACTGTGGCTTCAACCCAGTGCCCCAAATTAGTCATTTACTGTATGTGCCGTGAAAGCGTTTTTGTCTCCTTTCTGATTTTCTTAAGATGTACATATTTTTGTCATTGGTACCTGAGTGAACAAAAAACACAACATTGTTAAACTAGTTGAAATTGTTTGGTTGCTGGCATTGCAGCTAATTTGGCAACCAGTTATTGAATGTAAGGGGGCAATCACTTTTTACAGTGTTTTTCATTGGGTGTTGCATAACTTTAATTAAATACATCATCACATCATTTAGTTCCTTTTGAAGATCTTAGAACATTTAGCATAAAAATGTATGGAATTAAGAAAATTATTCACTGTACTATACTGTTTATAAGTCATTGGTAGTATAACTAATGTACTAATCTAGAATATATAACATCACAGTACACTTAACATAAGGTGAATAGGCAAGTGTGTATCTAGATTTGTGTATTTCACTAGACTAACGTTGAGCTTACTTATTGACCATACCAGGAGAGTGTTTGTGTGAATCGTGTGATCCTTTTGACTGGTTTATCTAACAGGTCAGCAGAACATTGGACAGGCTTGAGGTGGGTCACAGCTCTGACAGGTTGGGACACCACTTCATAGAGTTGTTTACTAGACCTTTTATGTTGTAGAGTTTTGTCTACAATACACACACACACTCAGTTATTAAAAAAAAAACACAGCTCTGCTTGGCATTTAGAGTTGTGCATCAGTATGTGTAATATCAAACAATGACTCCCAACCCGTTTTGTTCAAAGCAAATTGAGTATTATATGTCTTTATATGAAATTCTGTCCAGAACAAAACTCCACAACTCTGTATATGATGTAAATATTGTAACGGGGCGAGACACCAGGAACAGACACAGTGCCAGTGTTCTGGGCCCTGGAGGAAATTTTATTAACAAAAAGTGGATGAAATCAAAACAGAAATGAACCAATAACCCAGGTGTGGGGACCAACATCCCGCTCTTCACTACTTCGACTTTCTGCTACCCAGAGCTGCTTTCCTAGGGGCCCTTTTATCTCCCCTTGACGAGGCCTGACTGGGTCAGGTGTGCCTTGTCAAGAGGTGGCAGCTGAGCTGTGTTTACTGACAGCAACTGGGCTGCGTTCAAGGGCCACATTTCACAGCCCTGGGCCAGGTGGTTCTCCCTGGGGCAGTGGCCTGACGCTGATAAGGGAGAGGGTGCGTTCACGCCACAATACATACATACACGCATGCATACGTACATACATGCATAGTGTTCTAGACAGAATTGCATGCTACCAAGCTGTGTTCTAAAGCTATGTGTTCTAGACCGTAATTCATACTGTACAGCTAGGGTTGTGTTTTCTAGATAGTTGTACTGTAGAGCTGTGTGCTAGGGTTGTGTTTTCTAGGTAGTTGTACTGTAGAGCTGTGTGCTAGGGTTGTGCTTTCTAGATAGTTGTACTGTACAGCTGTGTTTTAGATTTTTGTGGTTTTTACAGTTTTGCAATGCTGTAGAATTACATTCTGAGTAGTTAGTGTTGTAGATTTACACTAGCGCGCATTGTGATCTGCAATCTGGGTTGAGTTTCCCAAAACCATTGCTTAAGTGGTAGATTTATCTCAAACTGAGACATGACAATTATTTTAAAACGTAACTGCTCAGAGTTTTCAGACTTTTATTAAATATGGCTTTTTGCTGCTTACGTCATATTTACTAAACTCAATGTGAAGAAATGGGTATTTGGTTTAATAAACAACTTGCTAATAAACAACTTGCAAGTAGAACTATGAATCTGTTAGTTATACCCTCATTAAAGCCTGGCCCTAAGGAGCCCTAATAAGGTGTCACTTGATGATTTCTGCAACTGAAAAAACTTCTGATATATGCATATTAATATTTGCAGTCTCTTGCCCAAACTTGATAAGTTGACAGCACTGGCCCTGTCTTCTAGATCTGATGTATTGGCCATACCAGAATCTTGGCTTTGGTAATCTACTACTAACTCAGAGGTTTCCATCCCTGGCTATAATATATTACGTCAGGACAGATCCGCCAAGAGTAGTGGGGTGGCCATCTATTGTAAAGAGCATCTGCCATGCTCTTTCATCTTATCAAGATATTTGTCTAAACAGCTGGAGCATTCACTCAGTCACTTTGGAAAGCTAAGGCAGGTTTTAACGAACAAAAGACTACCTGTGGCTCTAACCCCAAAAAGTCAATTGAAAAAAAAATACACCACAACTCCCAGCTGCCTATAGCACTAAACACTGTTGCATCGGACAAAACCAGAATTGTTGAAAGCTTTTAGAAGCCATGGTGTGCACTCAAACCGGCAATGCCTATTCCCACTTCAGGTACTGCTTCTCTTATTCAATCATTTTTTCCCCACCAGAACGCCCCTCATTTCTCCTTTCATCCAGATCAGGTGAGGGAGTTGTGGAAGGAGCTACAATATTTGGACCCCTACAAATCATTTGGGGTTGTTGATCTGGGCCCCATTTTTCTGAAGCTTTATCCATTATCACCACATATGGAACCAGTAGCTAGTGATTGACCTGTTGGGGACCCCTGTAAAAAAAACTGTTTGAGGAGGGTTGTGTTTTATTATTGTTCTTTGTATGCTTTGGCCACACGTATTTTGTGGGAGAATGATATATGTATACATAATTGCTCTTTAAAACCAGATAAATTGGCATAAATTTCATTTTGAAATATCTTATCAGTTGTAACTAAGTTCCTTGGAAAACTCAGCCCTGTATTGTAGCTCTTCGTGCCTAACTATAGATCAGCTTTGGCTTAATGTTTAATAGAGAATTATGCACTTCTGTAGATTGGGGGGGGGTAATAGGTGCCGTGTGTGTGTGTTCGTGTGTAGGCATGTTGGCAACCACATCCAGCGGGCAGCTGTAGAGGTCAGAGTTCACCTCAACAGCGCTGGTTCTTCAACCCTGCCCACGGTCGATGTGACCACTTCCTGTTCTGTTCAGGAAACGGCAACAACAACTTCCTCTCCCTCAAGTCCTGCCAGGAGCAATGCATGATGGGAGCCTGCTGCTTCCGCCTGCCCAAACCGAGTCCTCTTTTTGGCTACAAAAGTCAGGGCAATGGTAGCCATGAATACAACACATCCTCTGACCAGGAGCAAAGTGGGAGGGGTCAAAATGAGGAAAAAGCATGGTTTGGAGAAATTAGTGACAGAAGGAAAATTGTGGAGGACAGTTCTGATATCTTTGTTCAGGTGTTCAACCTGACCATGCCAAACCAGCGGAGCAACAGAAAGGATGAGAGACAAAGGAGAGGGAGAAATGATGGTGGGTTTGACTGTAGGGAGAATGATCCTGGTTTTGCCTATAGCTGTGAGTACCTGTCTTTGTCAGCCTGTCAGGCCATGGTCAAGAACCTCCAAGGGGAGGGAGAGGCTGTGAGCTTCACCCCTGGCCAGCACTGCTCGGAGGCGGGCTGTGGCCAGGCATGTGGTTGCCTCTACCATGGCCCGCCACGGAGCTACGGGGAGAGGTTCAGGCATGGTTGTGAAGAGTGCATGTGTGATCACAGCGGAGTGGTGCAGTGTGAGTGTAGTCAGTTAACACAGCGTAAGGAGATTCGAGACATGACCCTGAGAGAGCGACGGCAGTACCAACGAGCCATCCGGAGACTTTACGCACAGCCAGGTACGTCATCTGACTTCCAACTAGGAACTCATGTACAGCTATCTCTGTAGTAGACAGTTACTCCTGTACAACTAACTCCCCATAACCTTGGTATACCTGTACAGCTAACTCTCAACTAGCTACTATAGTTAGACCTGTACAGCTAATTATCCACTGTCTACATAGACCTGTACAGCTAACTCTCAAAAAGCTACTGTAGTAAGGACTGTACAGCTAATTCTCAAATTGCTAGGTAGACATGTACAGCTAACTCTCAACTAACTACAGTATTTAGGCCTATATAGCATTTTTTAAAATAGCTAGGTATGCCTGTACAGCTAACTCCCAACTAATTAGGTACCCCTGTACAGCTAATGCTAAACTAGCCAGGCAGACTGAAATAGCAAACTCCCTACTAGGCAGCTTTCACTTGCTTTTATTCTCTGTGGTATTTGGAACAGATTTGTTTTTTGTTTTTTTGTATTTAGGTGTGTGGGACAATTTTACCAAGCTCAGGGCCGAGTTTTCCCCTCAGGCCGGTGGCCATGCTTACTTCCTGCCTTGGCAGCGCTACTTCCTGAGGCTTGTGGAGCAGGAGCTCAAAGCCGTATCATCATGCCAACTGGGTGTTCCTTACTTTGAGTGGACGGTTGACTCTGGTAACCTTTGGACCTCAGCTGCCTGGCAGGCCGGGATGTTTGGAGGGGATGGAGAAAGAGAGAGTGATGAAGAGCAGGACATGGATGAAGAGAAAAGTTGGGATAGGGTGAGCAAGGTGGATAGAGAGCAAGAGAGCAGCTCTGTCTCAGGCTGTGTCCCCCACCACCCCTTCCAGGGCTCGTCTCCACGCTTCCACTGGACCCCCTGTCTACGTCGGAGCTTCAACACTTCGGTCTGCCTCTTGATTTTACCATTTTAAAACTGTTCCTTTTGAGTGGAGAGCTTTCCTCCCTTTAACGTTGTTTTTCGTTCCTTGGTCCCAGTAGGTGTCTGTGCCTGACGCGGTGACCATCCAGAGGTTGCTGTCCCTGGAGGACTTCCTGCTTTTCTCCCAGGCTGTGCAGGGGCTGTCTGGGCTCTTCAGGCTCTGGGTTGGGGGCCACATGGCCTCTCCTCTGGCTGCCTACGACCCCATCTACTTCTCACAAGCCGCCTTCATCGACAAGCTCTGGACACACTGGCAGGAAAGGCACAGAGACTTGCAAACCCAGTACCCGGCGAGGCAGCGGCATGTGAAGATGAAGCCGTTTGGCATTGCCCCTGATGATGTGATGTCATCCCGGGATCAACTGTGTGTGGTGTACGTACCCATAACCCTTGGATCTCCCTGCAATGTGACATCAACGCCCCGCGCCGAAAGGGGGAATGGCCAACACAAAGGAGCGAAAGACACTGTCAGCCATCACAAAAAGAGACACGGTACTGATTACAACACGCAAGGTTATGACGGCTTTGACCCCAGTGGTTACAATCATAATGGATATGACAGACAAGGTTTGGACCGCATGGGGTGGGACCAGTTTGGCTATGGTAGGGATGGTTTGGACCGTGACCACATCGACAAGGAGGGCTATGACGTTGCTGGCTACAACCGCTATGGGTTTAACCGTTCCAATGTCACATGGTTTGGGATGCGCTGGGATGGAGTGTTCATGAGAAAAAAGGAACGAAAAGAAGGAAGAAAGGGTGAGAAAGAGGAGAGTGGGGTGAAAGAAGAGGAGAATAGCGAGGAAGAGGAGAGAGAAAGAGAGAAGGTGATGTCGGAGCTCTTTAGCAACAATGGCTACAGCGTTTATGGTTTTGATCCCTTTGGTTTGGACAGAGGTGGTTTTGATGCGTTTGGCTTTCGACCAGATGGTTATGATAAAGACCGTTGTAACTGGTTCTACAATGGACCGCACTACCTACGGTTCTACTACCACACCCAACAGCAGCTCAGCTCTGCTAGTCTACACTCCCTGGACCACATCTCACGGATCTGTCCTCCAATCACAGCCCTGCCTCTGCACTGGGCCTTGCAGGAATGGATGGCTATGCATCCAGAGGGGAGCAAAGCACTGATTGATCAGCTGGAGCGGCAGTGGGGGGAACAGAAGCTTATGAAGTCTGATGAAACCTACACTCCCTGGCTGAATTCACAGAGGGGGCAGGTCATTTGGCTGCCAATCACCCCAGACAGCAGGTAACCACTGGTCAATTATTCATTAAGTACAGAGTGGATCTCTGCAAACTATGATCTTGAATCTACTCGTGTGTGTGTGTGTGTGTGTGTGTGTGTGTGTGTGTGTGTGTGTGTGTGTGTGTGTGTGTGTGTGTGTGTGTGTGTGTGTGTGTGTGTGTGTGTGTGTGTG
>JACXGI010002298.1:0-75674 GCA_016801175.1 Esox masquinongy | reverse complement strand
AGTCCTTTTTGTCTTTAGCCCAGGCGAGACGCTTCTGACGCTGTGTCTTGTTCAAGAGTGGCTTGACACAAGGAATGCGACAGCTGAAACCCATGTCTTGCATACGTCTGTGCGTGGTGGTTCTTGAAGCACTGACTCCAGCTGCAGTCCACTCTTTGTGAATCTCCCCCACATTTTTGTATGGGTTTTGTTTCACAATGCGGTTATCCCTATTGCTTGTACACTTTTTTCTACCACATCTTTTCCTTCCCTTCGCCTCTCTATTAATGTGCTTGGACACAGAGCTCTGTGAACAGCCAGCCTCTTTAGCAATGACCTTTTGTGTCTTGCCCTCCTTGTGCAAGGTGTCAATGGTCGTCTTTTGGACAGCAGTCAAGTCAGCAGTCTTCCCCATGATTGTGTAGCCTACAGAACTAGACTGAGAGACCATTTAAAGGCATTTGCAGGTGTTTTGAGTTAATTAGCTGATTAGAGTGTGGCACCAGGTGTCTTCAATATTGAACCTTTTCACAATTCTAATTTTCTGAGATACTGAATTTGGGGTTTTCATTAGTTATCAGTTATAATCATCAAAATTAAAAGGAATAAACACTTGAAATATATCAGTCTGTGTGGAATGAATGTATACATTATACAAGTTTTACTTTTTGAATGGAATTACTGAAATAAATCAACTTTTTGATGATATTCTAATAATATGACCAGCACCTGTAAACCAACTTGACGGAAGACTGTGTAGGGCCCTATAATTTCCAACGGAATCTCCGATTTTGGTAATAAAAATAGAATCAGCTGTAAAATGTTGAATATTGCACACATTTCTATAATTAGGCTGAAATTGATTAAATCAAAAGTATACCTAATTATTGTTGCAATCTACATGATTTCATAACTACAATTACAGACGAGTAGGGCTAGAGAAAAAATACCATTTTCGGTTGGGGTGCATTGCGGCAGGGGGTGGTCGTTCATGGGACCCTTACGTCACCTAACAACTTGGCTGTCAGTTTGAGAAACATGTCAAAGAGCCCATCTAAGACATCCAAACTGTCTTAGTTTTGAATTTTCAGAGCCAAGCAATACCCAAAGGAGTATTATGAGTTAGCTGATAAGCTGCTTCGCAAATTCTGTCAACATACTATTGATTGGACCCGTGAATATATGTGATAACAACTTAAAGCAGGGATGGGCAACTTGGATGGTGGTGGGGGCCACGGAATTTATGTACTGGTCATCAGGGGGCCACAGAATAACTTGGAACACACACACACATCCATGTATGTATGTAATTATTAACAAATGCATTAAAAGTACACTAGGTCTGATGCTAGTTAACGTATATATGGGCCATTTTAAAATATTGATCAACATGCAGGTTTCCCGCTCTGCTCATCTCTCCTGGGATTCAGCGCGTTTGCGGCTGTGTTATTAAATGTGTTAACCCTTTGAATGCTATAGGTTTTTGTCTGTTTTCACTACTTTGATATTTTGGCTTGTACAGAAACTTCTGTAATAGGTATCATCAAGTGTTTTACAGCTCAAACATCAGCACACTGTCAGCTACACTTAGAAAGACATCACAACAGCTTTCTGAGACCCTGAAATTACTGTTTTATATGTAAACATGCAAAAAAATTATTTCAAGTCTCTTTCATGTTTTGTTTCCAGCATATTTTGGTTCCAATACTAACTGTACACATTTTTTTTAAGTCAAACATGATATATATATATTTTTTCATTATTTTATTTTTGGGTATATATCCTTTTACTCTTTTCTAAATTCATCTGAGGGCCACACAATGAGGAGGTGGGGGCAGCATGCGGCCCATGGGCCGCCAGTTGCCCATGCGCCGCCAGTTGCCCATGCCTGACTTAGAAGTCTAAAGGCCATGTGAAGAACAAGAAAAATCACTGTGTTAGCCAGAGCATGCCTCTTAAACGACCACTACCAGTGCAAGTGCATCAGCAGATTCAAGAAGAGTTAGTTATCCTAAGTTATTCAGGATTTTGCGGCTGTATGCACTGAGTCTGACATTCCTTTAAAAAAGCTAACAAAACTACGGCCATTTCTAGTGAAGTCGAACTCACCTACCCTGTGTGTTCGAGCAACATTTGAACAGCCCATTAATGTACTGTTACTATAGCCTATATTTACATTCTGCAATGTGAATTATCAGAATATGAATGCAACTCTGAAGGCAGAATGATGAAACTCAAGAAACGGTTTGAAATTGGTAAAACAATCCAAATATTACCACTTACGTGTTTATGTTTTTGGACAAGTACATAAACTTATTATTTGTATGCATGACTGAGAAGCTACATTCAGGAGACCTTTTTAAAGACCATTCTACTCTAAAATTAAATTAAAAAACAATCCAGAAACCATGAGGTTATGCTAAAATCATTTGACTGTATTTCCTCATCTAGTAATTAGTCCAAAAAGATATTGGTACAAATTGTTGTACCATATTGGATCATATAGCGTTCTCTAATATCAACAATTATTAACTGATGATTTGTATTTGCAGAAAATGTCCATAAAGGCCCTTTACTGTGAGTTGCATAATGACTTACCTGAAAAAGACATCCATAACCCCAGATCCAATTGAATGGAACACATGGACAAGAGGGGAAAACATCATTAAACAATGTGAGCACATATTATACCACTACCCTACAATTCACTGGTTTAATCACTGTGCACGTCTGTTAACACTATAATAATAGAAGCTAATAGAATAATAGAAGCTAATAATAGAAAAGAAGCCCATGTTTTAAAAAGTCCATAAAGTCCATATGTTCTATAAGAGTACAATCAACATATGCTAAACTGTTACCAATAACAAATGCAAAAGAAATGCATATAAAGGAACTATATAACAGTAACAGAGAACAATAACACGTTTGTGCGCTGTACATATACTAGACTGTGGTGTGTTGTGTTTCTGTAAGACAGTGTCCATAATAGCACTTTAGGGCGTTGCATAATTACTTACCTAAACAAGGAATTCATAATGCCATATCCAATCAGAGTGGAACATAAGAAAAAGAGGAAACTTCATTAAAGATTTTGAGGCCAAGTGATAAATGTGTGCCAGAAGGTAATAATGACCCCCACTACATTTCATTTTATTTTTGAGCTTCACACGACAGCTAATTCTACGACAGCTAAAAACGGCGAAATATAGGGGGTTGCCTATAACAGGGGGACGTTAGCTAGCACAGCACTGCGATGCGTACTTTTCTAAAACGTAAAAATAAATCAATTACTCTCAATGCCTGACCCGCATTTTGATTCACATAAATTGCTTATAATTATTGTTTATATGGAGTACCACTCCCCTGACGTTGTATCTCCTCGTTGCACATTACTATATATATATATAGTCTGGTACCTTCAAACGTTATTAACTATCAACGATAAAACATGCCAACTACATTCTGTCTAACCATAACCTCATTGAAACATCGTACATATGACCCACTATACAGTACCTACTACATTGCATGTCAGCTGACAAATTGTTCAGATTTCAAGCCAAAATGGCGCTTGGGTAAACATGCCACAAAGCTTTTATTTCTGTCTCCGCTTCAGTACTACCACCCAACCTTGACATGGTGAACGTTTTACATAGCTAGCCATTATATGTCAAATGGTCGTGCCGCTGAAGTCTGGCGCAATCGGGTTCTAAATATCTTAACCACCAATTAATGCTACTAGGTCGTTAGTTGATACAACTGCCTGTGAAACCCATTAACGTACGGATAAACAGTACTGTACAAAACTGTGCCTTCACTTGCTAGTGCTACTTTCCAATAGTACGTATTGCTCACTTCAGCACGAGTGGCTAACACTATTTAACCAACACCTAATAACAGTTGAGTAACATTTATAGGTATGCCCCAGTAGCTACCAGTTAAGCCTAAACGGTATTTTCAACGCATTACTAGAAGCTCTGGCTACATCTGACTCAAACATAATGAAGATTGTGAAGAATAAACCGTCTTAACACTAGCCACAACTACAAGGACTTGCTAGTTAGCTCTTGTTAGCACATTGGATAACTGCATCACGGCACAATCTAACGTAATTACACTAGCTCCTGAAACTTTCACAATTTCTAAAATACACAAGTTGGATTTAATCATCACATTGATAAAATCCAACTGTCGGTATAAATGTACGAGACACCTTGTTTTCCGTTGTCGCCCGTAAATGAGACAACCACCTACTAGTAAGGATGGCTTTTGTTGACTCCAAAAACGTGTGACGCACCTCCAGGGTAGCTGGTCCACCGATCGCGTTCCCCGTTCTCAGGTTGCGTGACGCAGTCACTAAAATAGTCTTCCCAAAGTTTGTATTTAATTAAATTAGCAAACATACATATTCTAAAGAACAACTTAGCTATATCAGATTCATGACAATAAAAACGTTTGTGTCCATTTGTACTAATGTAGAATTTGTGTCTACTTTCAAAGTATCCATGGCTACCCCAGTTGCTTATTTAACTATGTATAAAGTCTAAACAAAAAAATCTAACACAAAGCACTATATCTAAACCTAAATAAAGAGTTATCACTATGCCAGCAAAAAAGTCCTCTGGTCAGCAGCAGTTTCGAAAAATATCTTCTTGTATACCAAATAATAACTTTATCAAGTCGTCAATGTTTTGTAATTATTAGCGACATAAAATGTTCACTAGC
Source organism: Esox masquinongy (assembly GCA_016801175.1). Lineage (NCBI taxonomy): Eukaryota > Metazoa > Chordata > Actinopteri > Esociformes > Esocidae > Esox > Esox masquinongy. The sequence continues at coordinate 70,967 of JACXGI010002298.1, read as the reverse complement.
GTGTCATTAATTACCATTTCTGAAATTTCCGACGTAGTTAAAAAAAAAACAACCCCGTTCCCAATTATCGTCTACATTCTACCTTACTATTTTGTTCAATTACATTATATTTCGTTTTTAGTGGTGATGCAAATGACTGACTAGAGCGTTTTACCTACCTTACTTGCCTTCTGATAAAGCAAAAAAGACTGATCAACTTAACATTACATGATGTCTGGTCTGTCGCACGTGGTATTTCACGATTTGCAACTTGTCTGCTAAAGACTGTTTATCAAACAAAGTCAGATACAGGCGACAAGATGAGCGACTCAGAGACAGAAAGGTAATCAAGATTTGAACTTCCGGTCAGATTGGTGAATCGTCTTGTTCAACCATCTTTGATCGCAGAGACATTTGGTCCCAGAATTCAGTGGAATGAAAACAAAAATGGCTGCGCATGTAAACAGTAATTAGCCAAACAAGCTCAACATAACCTTCATAAAGGTGTTTTTCACTGATCGTATTTGTCCATTACTAAATATGCAAGAACCGGAATTCATTATTTTTCACCATCTTTAGTGAAATAGTGAATAATAACGTAAATAAAGGCATCAACACACAAAACATTGTCTGCTGCTTAGCATGTTTTATTGATAAGACAAGTTGAGTGATCCTCAGGAAAATAACACATCTTAGAAGGTTGCTCAATAAATATTCAGTTTACTATTTAACAGTACTACTGCCCTAAATAGTTTCAAAATATAATTTTAACCAGTTGAAATCAGAATGCTGCTCCATATTTAATAAGCAACATGGTGTTTATGGGCTGCTGTGGTGGAAATTTATGTTGTCATAATATAAAATTCTGGAATTGTCAGTGCATACTGAAATAATATGCATTAAGAAATCACGCTGAAGGGCCTTCAGTGATATTTTAAATAGTACTTGTGAAAAGGTTTAAATCTGTAATTTGATAGCGTTTGAAGCATTTAACACAAATTCAGAATTGCTGAAAAACCATTACGCCCGACTTAATGGGTCCCAATTGCAAATATGTTCCTTTAGAGGAGATGGACTTATGCACCTTTTTTCAAGATTTTATTTTAAACGTGGTGAGCTTGTAAATGTGAGAAACCTCAGTAGCGCCACAGTGAGGTTGATAAACAAATCTTTGCAGTCATTATTGTCGTATCATCTTTGTTAACATATGCACCAAGTAGAATTTTTATACCATTATCCTTGTAGGAGATGCGTCTATATATGTACAAAGCCAGGCACCTGCACATGTTCATTTGTCAATGGCGGCCATGTTTTTCGACATACTGACCTGGCTGATATAAGTTTTGAAGACCTTGGTCCCTAGATGCCAAATGTCAAAGTATGTGAAGATTGGACAATTGGTGCCAGAGGAGATAATTATTTAATGTTTTTCACACATTCAAAATGGCCGCCAAACCATTAAAGCAAAGTTAATGAGTCCCAAAGGCAAATATGTTCCTTATGAGGAGATGGATTTATCTACCTCTTTTCATGGCTGTATCTCAAATAACGGAGTGAGTATGGTGACCTGGCTAGTGTGAAAAACCTGGCTAGTGTGAAAAACAACATGTGGTTGATAAAAAAAATCCTTGCAGTAATTTTTTCAGTTTGGTCCTTGTCAACATACGTACCAAGTAGAATTATTATACCATTATCCTTGTAGGAGATGTCTATACATGTGCAAAACCACGCCCCCTCACATATTCATTGGTCAATAGCATCCATGTTTTTTGACATAATGATCTGGCTGATATAACTTTTGAAAACCATGGTCCCTAGATGCCAAGTACGTGAAGATCGAACATTTGGTGCCAGAGGAGTTAATTTTTGTGGTTTTCAAAAAATCCAAAATGGCGGAAAATCCATCCTGGCGGACTTTATGGGTCCCAATGTCAAAAATGTTCATCATGAGGAGATACACCTATGTACCAATTTTCAAGACTCTAGGTCACAAGGGGTGGGCATGGTGAGCTTGCAAAAAGTTCAACTTTGGAGGCTTGTGACAGCACCACGAGGCCGACATGCATGCCACTGCACCAGAAGTTGCGGCCCTTGGCCCTTTACTACCATAAAAATTTGCGCACCTTTAAGCCATTTTATCTCACGGGAATTTGCAAAAAACACCCTTTTTTGCCATAATAATAATAATTAAATTTAATTTAGCGGGTTTCAGCATTGAAGCTACTACTAGCCAGATTGCACATTTTTTCAACTTATATCCATAGTTGCAAGCAATACGACATTTATAGTTTTTCATTTCCTATAGTTCCCCCATGTGGCCAACTTGAAACATCATTCACACAAAGTAAAATTACAACCCTGATCATGTGTATCAAATGTAATCTCACTGAGTGACAAAGAACAACAGGTAGTGTTATGGCTATTATGCCACCACTGTTTGGCCAAACTGAATGTACTTGCATGTCCTGAAAACTATTGCAATATAACATTTACCTCAAATGTTATTATAATACAATGTTCTGAATCATATAAATATGGATACTTCAAAAGTCTGACACTATCAGAACAGTACAACACCTTAAGCACCAAACAATGTAACTAGTAAGTTGTTTGAATTTTTTAGAATGTAATAACTGTACCCTAATCGCATGGTAAATGTAACTGAATGGAAGTTTGTCAGTCTTCCCCAGCGCAGAGCATGTTAATGATTTCAACTTTTGCTTGTTGTAGGATAATGATGGGGTCAGAACGGATAATTATCATTTTCAAAGGTATGTTTACTTAAGTATGCATATTATCATCAATGATTGAGCAAACTATTTCTTAGAATTGTTCAATTTCGATGATCAAAAGACTATTAAAGGTGGCATCAATAAAACCAATAACTTTCCAGAATTTTAATATATTTGGAAAATACCCTCCCTATTATTATAAAAATATGTTAACTTTGGTAGGGCATGGGCATAAAGCCCATGTGTTGTTCAATTACAACTCAGATTTCATTTTAATTTAACTGCCATGTCTACAATTAAAAGGTGCAATTGATAATTTTAGCCCTCAGTTAGAAGTGGAATTGTAGTAACAAATGAAAACTGAGAATGGATTATCTACTGTGGCGTGAACACATAACACCCTCTTTAACAAAAGCACATTTTTAATAGCTAAAGCATTAGTTATAAAGTTCATGTAAAGTTAATGATTTAAAGTAACTAACGCTAGCTTAGACTGAGGCTTTTCTAGCAATTACGAGCATAGAGGCTTGAAAGCATGACACCTAAATGCTAATTTCTGAATCCCTAAATGGTCAAATTATTATTAGCTAAATCGTATGTTATAATGTTAATGTCACCAAAGTGATTTTAGATGGACTAACGTTAGCTTAAACTGAGGTTAGTTAAATATATTTCCGTTAACTAACGTTACTAGCTAGCTAACGTTGATAGCATTTATCGTTAACGTTAGCCATATTTTTGACTCTGCTAGGTAGTTTTTTTTATATGAAATAATCATGGCAACATTGCATAGTAGCAAGTCAATGTACAAATGAAAACAGTGGATGAATTAGCTACTGAGCATAGATTAGCTAGTGAGGCTGGAATTCATAACACCATATCTAAAATGGAAATTAAAAATAGCTAAACTGTCAGTAATAATGTTCATGTCATCAGAATAATTTTAGATTGAGTAACTAGCCAGACTCCTAAAAAAAGCCACTAGCTGCTAACTAATGAGGCAATATGAATTCCATGTACAGTATAGTGTGTGGCATTGGGGGTTAAAGAGGGAGAACAATATATTCTTTTGCTGGATGTAGTGCAGTGCCCCATGATTGCTAATAATATTTGTAATTTTACAAACTCTCCTAAGTATTTTGTACAATACATTCACAGCGGTACTGAAGAGTTTGTCGGCAAAAAGTATCCAATGTACATTACAGTGGGGGGATGGAAAATAAGGCCTTTACACACTGCATTGTTCCAGACTAAGACTGGTCCCGGGTTAGCTTAGCCTGTGTTCACACAAGAGTTTGTCAACCCTGGGCTAAGGATTCACACTTGTGTTCCTAAGCCCTGGACTAACGGACAAATACAACACAATGCCATTTTACATTCTATGATAAGCTGCAAATGTTGCGTTCTCTCTGGCATGCGAATAATGTGACTGAAGCCTACATCACTGACACATGATCAATGTTACGCTACCAAAATTCAATTAACGACTTCATGACATCGACTGATCAAGATACCCACCCTGTCGGTATTTGCTTGAACAACTTTGTCATAACTATGCAAAGAAAGAGAAAAACATTAGTCAACTTTAATTCTTTCGACATATTTGCTGGATTTACATCCAAAGCAAGCTGCAATAAATACTTCACTAAGATTTAGCAGGTACAAAGAAACGAACAAAACTTTGCAGAGTGAAAGGACCAAAACAGACAAAGCTGTTGGTAACGGTGCGCGTCACAAGTGTATGGAAATTAAGTGAAAGGGCAGCTTTTATGATTGGACAATAAACGTTCTATGGTTTGTTCGTGAACCTGTTTCACACTGGTTATTATGTCACAATTTTTCTGTGGCTAGCTCTAAAAAGTCGGTGCTGACACTGCTCCAGAGCATGGCCAGCTAGCCCTAGGCTAAGGGTGGTGCTTTCCCACTTCAAAATATGCAAGTGTGAACACTTGCTTAGCCCAGGCCTTAGGATGCTCTTAGCCCTAGGCTAAGGTGCAGCGTAAACACATCTAGTGTGGTTGGATGTCCAAAGCAAATGAGCACAAGCAAATAAAAAACAATAACATCAAAATAGGATTTTTTTATATTAGATCATGTTCTCTACATTAGCGTATATAAGCTCTAAACATTTCTTCTGTGCTCCACCTTATAATATTCTTTAACCTATGTAAAGTTTTACTGAAATTGTCATTTTGATTCATTTATAATTTCCCCACATAGATTTTCCTTTGAAAATGTAGCCTACAGAACACAAATTACAGACACAATTACCACAGACCTTCATTTTGAAGGCAACATATGAAAATCGGAAGTCTTATTGTGGCTGACTAATCTCTAATGTAGAGTGTTACTGTTGCTACCGAAGTTAAATAAATAATAGGCCTGCAAGTATAGAGCGGAAAAGTTGTTTTTAACGGTTTAATGAGTGCAATTCGTTTAATGCCAACTCCTTTACATGAACCATACACAATCGGTTGCATGGATATCGTGGAGGTAGTAACAGCTGGCCACAATCAATGACGTGCGGATACTTAATCACAAAATTCGCAAACTCCTCTTCAATTTCATAGTTCGAAATCGAACCTAAACATTTTCTAACTAGAATCGATATCGGTATAACCCTATATCCACATGTCAGTGTATTTTCTAAGCCCATATAGCGTAATTTAAATGACAGTAAGTAATCATCCCCTCTTCAAAGTCATTAGCCGCTGCACAACTTTTGTAAATGGCAGCTACATTTATCTACTAACGTGCTGGTTAAAACAAACTATTAGCTGGTTACAGTCCTAACCTGCTTACCAGTCAAGTAGATACAGGTCAGTAATCAAAACAAACGTGTTGGACGGGCATTTGATTTCCAAAGTGGGGCACGTCATCGAACTTACCAATAACGATTAGTAACTTCAGCACGATGGACGCAAAGCTAATATTCCTAGCATGTACGGCTGCCTAATCCTATGGGCTATTAGGCTATTGTCATTCGACGTAACCATGCCATATTCACAGTGACAGTGCAATAAAGCGATTTAATAAGAGGCTCACAACACTAATTACAGAAACATGAATACATGGCGAATGAAACCATCAAGGATGTACAGTACCATTATGCAGTATGACAGGACGCAGCAACACAAATAGACACCGAAAAGCCCAAATCAGTGACATTACAGGTACCAATTGTAATTTTTGAATCTGACATCACTAGGCCAGCAAAAAAGGCCTCTGGTCAGCAGCAGTTTCGAAAAATATCTTCTTGTATACCAACTAATAACTTTATCAACTCGTCAATGTTTTGTAATTATTAGCGACATAAAATGTTCACTAGGCTGTCATTAATTACCATTTCTGAAATTTCCGACGTAGTTAAAAAAAAACAACCCCGTTCCCAATTATCGTCTACCTTCTACCTTACTATTTTGTTCAACTGCATTATATTTCGTTTTCATTGATGTTGCAAATGACTGACTAGAGAGATTGACCTACCTTACTTGCCTTCCGGTAAGGAAAAATGACTGATCAACTTACATGATGTCTGGTCTGTTGCACATGTGGTATTTCACGATTTGAAACTTGTCTGCTAAAGATTGTTTATCAAACAAAGTCAGATACAGGTGACAAGATGAAGGTAATCAAGATTTGAACTTCCGGTCAGATTGGTGAATCGTCTTGTTCAACCATCTTTGATCGCAGAGACATTTGGTCCCAGAATTCAGTATAATGAAAACAAAAATGGCTGCGCACGTAAATAGTAATTAGCCAAACAAGCTCAACATAACCTTCATAACGGTGTTTTTCACTGATCGTATTTGTCCATTACTAAATATGCAAGAATCGGAATTCATTATTTTTCTCCATCTTTAGTGAAATAGTGAATAATCACATAAATAAAGGCATTATTAACACACAAACCATTGTCTGCTGCTTAGCATATGTTTTATTGATAAGACAAGTGGAGTGATCCTCAGGAAAATAACACATCTTAGAAGGTTGCTCAGTAAATATTCAGTTTACTGTTTAACAGTACTACTGCCCTAAATTGTTTCAAAATATAATTTTAACCAGTTGAAATCAGAATGCTGCTCCATATCTAATAAGCAACATGGTGTTTATGGGCTGCTGTGGTGGCAATTTTTGTTGTCATAATATACAATTCTGGAATTGTCAGTGCATACTGAAATAATATGCATTAAGAAATCACACTGAGGGGCCTTCAGTGATATTTTAAAATGTACTTGTGAAAAGGTTTAAATCTGTCATTTGATGCATTTTTCATTAATTCAGAATTGCTGAAATACCATTACGCCCGACTTAATGGGTCCCAATTGCAAATATGTTCCTTTGGAGGAGATGGACTTATATACCTCTTTTCAAGATTTTATTTTAAACATGGTGAGTGTGGTGAGCTTGCAAATGATAAAACACCGGGCGTTGGTCCATGATATTTTAAGCAACGGAGCAATCAGGACTAGCCTAGCAGTAGTGCAGGAAGGTACTGCTGCACATATTTACTAAATATACGATACAAAATGATATAATCTTTCATCAGCAGCAGTCATTTATTATAGTTAAGATATGTCTGATATCGTCTTCTAGCTAATGTAATGCAATTGTCAATATTAATTGTAAAGTTAGCTAACAAGCACATTTGCAGATTAAGTAGCTTGTACCTAGCTGCCTCATTACCATGTAACATTTGTCCTGATAGCTAGCTAGCAAAGGGGCATTAAACAATGTTGATGTATAATTTGATTGTTAATTTTCATTTATCTACAGTAATTCTAAATTAGATATCTCTGGACATCTCTATAACATCATCACACTTTTGCCCCAATTGTGGGACAGACATAAAACTGGTTTAATATGATGTGGAAACAGGTGCTGTATAACATAGCAAAAGACAATTTTCATTTCCGTCTGATTACATTTTCCACTATTTTGAATTTTCTGAAAAACCTACCTTTGAAAAGTAGTCCTATGCTGTTCATCCCATTTCAAAGAAACTTCACAAATAGCATCTGTGGATACCTCCCATCATTAACTATTAACAATATTAGACATTTCAAACACAGCAGATGTCATATGTCAACAACTTTCTGAGTCCTACAATTTCACAGGATGTGAAAGCATATCTCCACAACCGTTTGTGCGATTCTCACCAAATTTGGTATGCATCATTGGTATGATAAGGTAACAATATGTGCTGAGTAAGGCGCCAATTGGCCATTGGGGGGCGCTACAGTGTATGTTCAAACTTGAGGTTTTCAAATAGCGATATCTCTGTGCTCCTTAGAGCTGAAGTCACTAAACTCATCTCAAATGGTGCTGCTTGTGGAGCCAAACAAAACTGCCTCTTGCATCTATGAGCACTGTCTTTGTTTTTGTGAACTTTGAATAGATTACAACAAAACTAAAACGAATTAGTCCTAGGCCATTGGTCAGATTTTGACAAAACGTAAACGGAAGCACCTTTTGGCTATGTACATATACAATCATAAAAAAGTTTCATAACATAGTGGCCACCATATGCCAAGCAATTTAAGCATCATACGTTTTATGTTCACACTGGTATGTAAATGGCCTAGAAGGCCAAAAACGCCTATAAGGCTTTCAAGGCTTAAATGACCTAGAAGGCCTATGAGACCTAAATGGCTTTTAAGTCTTAAAGGCTTTCACAGGCCATATGACCTATCAGGCCTATAATGCCTATACAACGTAAATGGGTTAAAGGGCATTTAATGACCTACAAGGCATTTAAGGCCTTAAAGGGCTAAAACGCCTATAAAGCCTTTACACCAATTTCTGTGACCTTAAGATCACCTCATACACAGTGATATGCTTATACCTCTAATGGCTTATCAAGTGTGTGACTGTGACGTTAAGCCAACTGACAAGTTGTCACCAACAGTCTTGCAGAAAAGGATGGAGCATATGGGGCACTAACATGATACTTGTTTAGTTTAAAGGCCTATGACCACCAAAACATATCCCCAATATTTTTGAGGGGTGCTACAGTGCCTTATTAAACACGAGATTTTGAAATCACCATATCTTTGAACACCTTTGACCTACAATCACCAAATGTATTTCAAAGTGTGTATTGTGTCCGAATTATACAAAATGTGCACGTGTTGACACAGACCACTGTGTGTGGTCCAAAAATGTCTAGACATAGACCAACTGTATAATGTCTTTTATCTGTATAATCACTTCATAGTTTGTTATACAGTTTCTCATAATTACAATATTATCTCTTATATCACTTCAAGTGCAATAGCACAAAAAATCAGAAACAGATTTATTACCAAGTAGGTTTTCACATACAAGGAACTCGCTTTGGTCTGATGATGCATAACAATAAACATATAGTGCAGGGACAATAACAGGCAAATGCAAAAGTGCCAAATACAGTACAATTAAGTGACACATTAATAATAGAGGATATGAAAAAGTGTTTAAAGAATAAGAATGAGGGTCAATATGATTGTTTGGTGTCAGTGAGGGTGAGGATTACAGTCAGTGTCAGTGAGGGACTCGGGTCTTGTTGATGAGGCCAGCTGCAGTCGGGAAGCAATTGTACTTTGGTCCTGATTGACCTCAGCCTCCTGATAGAGGGCAGTGATTCAAAGAATTTATGCCAAGGGTGGGAGGGGTTAGTCACAGTCTTTCTTGCCCGCCTCTGGGCCCTGGAGGCGTGCAGGTCTTGGAGCCAATCACATTCTCAGCAGAACGAATGATACACTGCAGTATGCCCTTATCCATCGCAGTGGCAGCAGCAGCATAACAGATGGTGATGGAGGTTCTGAGGATAGGGTGTAAATATGATGTCAAGTGTAGAAGTGCACCACCATTGGATTTGGTAGGTTGTAGTTCTTGAGCTGCCGCAGGAAGTACATCCTCTGTTGAGCCTTCTTGGTGAGGGAGTCTGTTGTTCAGCTCACACTTGAGGTCCTCGGCAATGATGGTGCCCAGGAAGCGAAAACACTCCACTGTGACAAAGATCGGGATTGATAGTAGCTTGTTGCTCACAACCTAAATCTGAAACACATAAAAGTAAAACTTTGGAAATATGCAGGTGTGCTTAATCACTTGATTCCAGTAAATGAGAACAGTACAACTGTAACTTGGACGAAGTTCATACTTGCACTTGATAAGATAACTGAATCAGTCCTTTAGTAGGTGTTCAAGATGACCAGCCATGGCCCTAATCTTAACCTTGATCCTGACCTCAAACCTAACCTTAACCCTGACCTCAACCTTTACCCTAACCTTGGCTTTAACCCTGATCCCACCTCTAACCCTGACCTTAAACCTGAACCTCAACCTATCCCTGATCCTCAACCAGAACCCGGGTCATAACGCTAATCAAAATCTTCATCCCATCAATAACCCAACTCTGATCCTAATCCTTCTCGGATCATCCCTCTCATCAGGACATTCTCGCACAGTAACATACACCGCCGCCTCCACCCCGTTCTGAAAAGCACTCAATTTTCTCTTACATTGAGTCCATGGTTTGGTCGCTTTTGTTTCACTACCCTCCCACCTCCCACCCACACACATAAGACATAGAGATTCTAGATTATAGGGACCAGAGTTAGGCAATTGTAGTAGGCCAGTGAAACTAAGGGTTCATAACAAACCCAAACATAGATCTTCTTGAACCTAACCTAGCCAGTGCCACTGCTCTAGCCCTCAAGACCCTAGGAAACTCCTTTTTGTCATGAACTCAGTACTAAGGAACTACTCATTGTCTTTTTAAATTAGACAGGAATACATTAAATAAGAATTATTCTGCCTATTGCTGTTTTAACTTGTCTCCTCCTTCTTTTTAATCATAGGTTGTTAGGGGTCCAAGCAGCGAGGCTGTGGACATTATCTTAAACAATCAGAATGTTGATTAGGTGTCAAGTGGGTGACATTGAGTTGACTAACAAGTTGTCGCCAACAGCATCGTAGAAAGTGATGGGGCACTGACATACTTGTTTAGTTAAAAGGCCTATAACTGCCAAAACACTTACCCAATATTCTTTGGGGGGTGCTACAGTGCATCACTAAACTTGAGATTTTGAAATAACCATATCTTTGAACACCTTTGACCTACAGTCACCAAATGTATTTCAAAATGTGTATCATATTCTACATACAACATGTGCACGTGTTGTAGACAGACCACTGTATGTGGTCCATAAATGTCTACAGACATAGACCAACTGTACAATCTCTTTTATCTTTATAATTACTTTATATTTTGTTATACTGTTTCTAATAATAATTGCAATATTATTTTGTATATCACTTCAAGCAGAGTAGCACAAAGAATCAGAATCAGAAACAGATTTATTACCAAGTATTAATTCACATACAAGGAATTTGCTTTGGTCTGTTAAACATACAGCTCTGGAAAAAATTAAGAGACCACTCCTAATTTTTCTTAAATCAGCATCTCTGCATGTATGGCAGCCATTCCATTCCAGTGTCTGTTAAATTCCAACACAGACACATTTAATGAGGTACTGATTAGGTGATTACCTGAACCAAATCTAATTTAATGAGGAAAAGTATAATAACCACTGCTGTGGTCATCACTATCCTCTTGCAATAGGACAGTGCAAGTAGTACCTCAAAGGTCATTTGAATAAATAAATAAATATTCAGCATGACAAAAGAGTTGAAAAGAAAAGCTTTGAGTGAGGAAAAGAAGGGTTCAATTCTGGCTTTACTGGCAGAGGGATACAGTGAGCGGCAGGTTGCTCCCATCCTGAAAATTTCAAAGACGGCGGTTCATAAGAACAAGGTCAAGCAATAGACATTGGGGACAACAAAGCTACAGACTGGCAGAGGGCGATAATGACTGTCCTCTGACCGAGATGATCGTCAACTCATTCGAATGTCACTCAACAACCAAGTGATCTACAAAAAGTGACCTACAAAAAGAATGGCAAACAGCAGCTGGGGTGAAGTGCACGGTGAGGACGGTTCGAAACATCCTCCTAGAGGCAGGGCTGAAGTCGTGCAAAGCTAGAAAAAAGCCCTTCATCAATGAGAAGCAGAGCAGAGCCAGGCTAAAGTTTGCAAAAGACCATAAGGATTGGACCGTAGAGGAATTGAGTAAGGTCATCTTCTCTGACGATTCAAATTTTCTGCTTTGCCCAACACCTCGTTGTCGAACAGTTAGACGGAGACCTGGAGAGGCCTACAAGCCACAGTGTCTCGCACCCACTGTGAAATTTTCAGTTCTGGGGGATGCTTCAGCAAGGCTGGAATCGGGCAGATTTGTCTTTGTGAAGGACGCATGAATCAAGCCAAGTACAAGGTTATCCTGGAAGAACACCTGCTTCCTTCTGCTCTGACAATGTTCCCCAACTCTGAGAATTGTTTTTTCCAGCAGGACAACGCTCCATGCCACACAGCCAGGTCAATCAAGGTACGGATGGAGGACCACCAGATCAAGACCCTGTCATGGCCAGCCCAATCTCCAGACCCGAACCCCATTGAAAACCTCTGGAATTTGATCAAGAGGAAGATGGATGGTCACAAGCCATCAAACAAAGCCGAGCTACTTGAATTTTTGTGTCAGAAGTGGCATAAAGTCACCCAATGTGACAGATTGGTGGAGAGCATGCCATGACTAAAAATCAGGGTTATTCCACCAAATATTGATTTCTGAATTCTTCCTAAGTTAAAACATTAGTATTTTGTTGTTGAAACATGAATATGAATTTGTTTACTTTGCATTATTTGAGGTCTGAAAACAATGCATCTATTTTTGGTTCTTTTGACCGGTTGTTATTTTCTACAAATACACTAAATTACAATATTTTTATTTGGAATTTGGGAGTAATGTGGTCAGTAGTTTATAGAATAAAACAAAAACACTTACCTATGAATAGTAAAACCAGAGAAACTGATAATTTTGCAGTGGTCCCTTAATGTTTTCCAGAGCTGTATAATGGGCCAGTTCTAATATGCCAGCAAATGCGTTGTGGCTGTAATTTCATTCTAGATCTAATATGACTTAATTTATCACTAATCAGGAATCCAATGATGAAATGAAGACACATGATGAGAACTATGTTCCAGACTCCGATTTAGAAGATTCAGAAACTGGGGATTGCTCAAGTTCTGAATTAGGAATAGCTGATAATCAAAAATCAGATAATGGTCAAGAAAATAACTTACAAAATAGTGGGCAATGCAAGGAGAGACTAGACAAACTCAAATATGGGACCTTCTCCATCAAAAAAAACAATTTCTGTTTGCAGCAAACCACAACAGAAAATTGCAAGGCATTTTAAAAAGCATGAAAAAAGCAAAAAAGAAATAGCCCACGCTCATAGTTTCCTTCCAGGATCTAAAAAATTCAACACTACTGTTGTTTGCTCCTTGGGGTTTAAGGCCGGGTGTTTTGTAAAAGCACTTTTTGACCATTGCTGATGTAAAAAGGGCTTTATAAATAAATTTGATTGATTGATTGAAATACAAAAACATCTCCTTGAGCAACTTCGGAATAGAGGAAACATTTTGCACAATAATAACGTTTTTAAAGAAGGAATAGGGTCCCTGAAGGTGAAAAGAAGATCCAAGATGAGGAAATTGAGAAAATATGAACATTGCCCTCATTGTAAAGGCATGTTTGTCTGCTCCAAATTATGGTGGCATATCACCAAATTTGAAGGTCTGTCAGGTCAGGAGCAATTTGAGAAGCAGAGGGTTTCGGCCTTGTCTGATGTTGCTCAGCTTCCAAAAGACACACCTGAAGGACTTGTCGAGATGCTTAAAACACTGAGACCTGACGAGATGTCTGAAGCTGCCAAAAATGATCAGTGCATTTTGGATTATGCCAAGTTCTTATTCAAGTGGCTTGGATACGATAAAACACAGCACCCACATATTAGCCAGAAGATCAGGAAACTTGGGAGGTTGTTGGTCAATTTCGAGGAAGTTGTTTGAGCTATCAAAATAACCAGCCGGTTTAATGAGTGTGACAATAGCTACGGAATCCCGGCGCTTGCTGTGAAGTTGATGGTCCCTTAAGAGACCAGGCAGGCAATAACGGCTAATAATGATGAGTTATATTGGAATGCTAAGTGCTTTGTGAAACTCTATACTAAGACCTGGTCTGCGAGTGTATCTCACTCAGCGCATTCCACAATCAGTGATGCCAAGTACAACAAACTGCATTTCCCAGAACAGATGATGTTCAGAGACTGACTGAACACTTTAGTAAAACTGTGAAATCTGCAATGGAGTCTTTAAATTCTATAGAAATTGTTGAAAATTACAAGATTCTTGCAAAAGCCATGTTACCATCGCTCATCTTATTTAATAGAAGAGTTGGAGAAGTCTCAAAGATTCCCCTCAAGCAGTTTCTCGAGAAAGATACATCTGAAGTAGCAAAAGACATCTTAAAAGCACTATTACCTATTGAGCAGAAGCTTTGCACTCATTTCAGTTGACTTGAGCTGGAAGGAAAGAGGAACAGGAAAGTGTCTCTTCTACTGACACCTGATATGCTTAATGCTGTAACACTCTAAATAGAGAACAGAAAAGCATGTGGTGTACCAGATGAAAATAAGTACTTGTTTGGAATACCAGGATGTTTAATTTACTATATAGAGGGTCAGACTGCCCGAGGGATCATGCAGACAAGTGTGATGCCCAGCAACGCAGCTATCTATGGTCAACAAAGCTACGCAAGCAAGTAGCTACAACGTCTCAGATCATCAACTTGAAAAGTTAAAAAAAACGGGACCAGTCGGCAGATTTCATGGGGCACATTAATGTTCAGAAAATTTTATCGATTACCAGAACATACATCTCACGCTGCTAAAATCTCCAAGATGCTAATGGCTATGGAATCAGGAAAGATGTCTGAGCTCAGTGTCATGTTTCAAGGTAGGAGGCGGAAGCAAACGCAGGATAAACTAAGGAGGTTTCATATAAATCAAACAAAATGAGCACCTTGTGCTGGAAAAGTACAAAACTGAAAGGAAGAACCACAATGGCCAAAAACCAACAGCCAGGAACATAACATTAAACAAAGATTCACCAACACTGGGAGACAAAGGCTGAAATATATACACAGACTAACAAGGAGAACAGCAACAGGTGAGGGCTAAACACAGGTGAATGGAATGAACTAATCAACTTAAACGTGAACAGGAAAGATCAAACAAGGACATGACAAACCCAAAGAGATACAGAAAACATGAACTGGAACGATCTCGTTCGGCTGGGTCCGTTACACTCAGAGGGAAGACTCTTGATGACCTTGAAGGTATGCAAAACTAACTTCAAAACATTAAGACAAGTTAAAATGTTTTTTGTTTCTGTATGCAGTTTAATAATCCGATCAGTTATACTGTACAAAGTCAGATTGTCTAAACAAATTGATTAAATGCTTGGTGGAGATCTTGATTTAAAAAGCCTTTCACAAAGTACTACATAAAAGGGGTTCTACCTGGGGTGAAAGTTTTAAAAAGTGGATGGAAAGGGATGAAACCATCGATTGGCTAGTGACAGCAATCAGGCGATTTTTGCCTAAAACCAGCAATCGGCGAACCTTATGACCAATTGGGAGAACTGATCATCGATGTACAATGTGAGCATAAAATATTTAATTTCTAAATGTTTATGTGTATAGCTTACTGGTTATACTAAAAACAAAAATCTCACTAGATGCTGTACTAATGTGTAGGCTTCATTTATTTTCATAGCAATCAAGCAGGTATAAGATTTGTCCTAGATTCAATGTTTGTCTGCAGCAATACGTTTCTGTGGCTCCTGAATGATTGCACAACATTAAGAGTGAAAAGAGTTTGTCGATTTCATCACATCAGCAACCACCCAGAACAAAACAAAAAGTATTGTCCTGTAATCGGCCGATCCAGTAGCACAACGATCGGCAATCAGGCAACAAAAAAGCTGATCAGTGCATCCCTACCCTTTTGGAATGCTATAATTCTTTGTGTAATTAGTGTTCCAGATTACTCATAGTCAATGTTTTTATGAGCCACATTACCAGCAAAAGCTCTGGAATTGACTTACTATATATCTATTTTTTACTATGATCTTAATGCTTTGAATGCTATTGAGAAATGGTTCTGAGTTTGTCATCTCTTAATTGTTCTAATCGGTAGATTTTGCAATTAAGTTTCTTCTGTCCACACTGTCCCATTTCAATGTTAATCTTATTTTCACCCCCTTCTGTCTTTCTAAAATCAGTGTACTCAGCAGATGATAGTGATGACAGTGAAGATGGATGTTATTTGGGTCCTTCAAGTGGCCATACTGTTATTTCTCAACTACGAGAACCTGTAGCTGCTGTATCTGCAGATGCTCTAGGCAGAGATGTAGTTGATCCTCCTGGATGTGGAGTGAAGTCAGAGGGTAAAGAGGTAGCTGCTGCAAAAGAAGGTAGGTGATTGTGGCGTCAGGGGAGAGTACTGGAATGCACCACACTTCAGTAAGTGTGGGTCCTTTCAGTTCTGTTAAGCTTCATTTGGCTCATTAATAGATTTTTGTTGTTTCAGTTGGCACCAAAGAAAAGCGTTAAAAGAGAGCCAAACAGACCTATGAGCGAAAACCATGGAGCAACGCTGAGACCAATATAGTGATAAAACACTGAAGGTCACATACGCAAAGGCCATTTAGCTTCAAAAGAGGAATGTAAACTCTGCAAAACAACTGAATATCCAGTGTTGAAAATATAAGAGAGTTAGAAACAAAGGAGTCTCATACAAAAGGAAAACAGAGGGCAAGGACCATTTGTATATCTTGTAACTTGCATGTTTTTGTCATTTCAATCAAATTTGTATCCATGCTTACATTTTTAAACATGCTTAACACACTGAGTGAAATTGAAGTGATCACGATTTTCAGGAACAAACAACTTGCGGTCTTCCTTATGCAGGGACCACATGTAGATTTTGGAAATTGCATGCTTTTAGGTCATTTTGATCAAATTTGTATCCATGCTTACATTTTTAAAAATGCTTAATGCACTGAGTGAAACAGAAGTGATCTCCATTTTCAGAAACTAACAACTCGCGGTCTTCCTTATGCAAGGACCACATGTAGATTTTGTAACTTGCATGATTTTAGGTCAGTTTGATCAAATTTGTATCCATGCTTACATTTTTAAACATGCTTAATTTGTGAACGGAAACAAAGTGATCTTCATTTTTTCCAGGTATCACATTTTAGTGTTTAAGATTCTTTTCTCACCCTGTTAGTCATTTTTAGGGTTTTAGCAGTTCACTGGTGAAACCCTATTGTTTTTGTTCCAGTTCATTAGGGGACCAAGTACCATAGGTACAGGTACTCTATTATTTTTGTTGGTTTTATTATTATTATTTTTCTCTGGGCCCATTTTCAGAGGCCCGTAACTTGGCCATATGTGGCTCAATTTGCATGAAACTTTGCATACTTGTTGCCATGAGAGGCCCGAAGGGCCTCGGCCATTCCTTTACCTATATACACACCATGGTGGCGCTGTAGCACATAGTCAAATGTTGAAGGTTTGAGCATGCCTATCTCATGAACCGAATGTCGTAGAGTCATGCAGCCAAGTTCCACACATGCCCCTTCTCATGCTGACCAAATAAGTCCATTTTTAATTTGGTGAAAAACTCATTAACAACATCTCCGACGAGACCGCTGAACGGATTTGCATGCCATTTGTTGTGAAGGACCTTTGAACCATTATCTTTAAAAGTTATATAAGAAAAGTTGATCTCAAATAGTATGGCCGAAATCAGCAAATGAAATTGAGCTGGGCGGGTCTATGACTTTAGAAGTCCATTAATCCCAAATGGAACATCAAACAGCTACGAAACGAAACTTACTCGTAAATGTGTCTGTCAGGAATGGACGGAAATACCTCTTGGGGGCACTATAAACATCACCGATGTTTCTCACGATTTTGCCGCTAATAAAAATACACTTAAACGACATCTTCTCCGAAACCGCTGAACAGATTTGGTTGACAATCAGTATAAAGGGCCACTGGACCATTGTCTTTAAAAGTTATATAAGAAAACTTGATATCGCAAACAATATGGCCTCCATTTTACTTTTGTGAAAAACTCGTTAACGACATCTCCTCGAAAACTGCTGAACGGATTTGCATGCCGTTTGGCGTGAAGGACCTTTGAACCATTATCTTTAAAAGTTATGTAAAGAAAGTTGATATCTCAAATAGTACGGGCTGAAATCAGCAAATGAAATTGAGCTGGGCGGATCTATGAGTTTAGAAGTCCATTAATCCCAAATGGAACATCAAACAGCTACAAAACGAAACATACTCATAAATGTGTCTGTCAGGAATGGACAGAAAATGTCCCATATAGAAATACCTCTTGGGGGTGCTATAAACATCACCGATGTTTCTCACAATTTTGCCGTTAATAAAAACACACTTAAACGACATCTCCTCCGAAACTGCTGAACAGAGTTGGTTGACAATCGGTGTAAAAGACCACTTATTTAACTTTAAAAGTTACATAAGAAAAGTTGATATCTCAAATAATATGGCCTCTATTTTATCTTTTGTGAAAAACTCGTTAACAACATCTCCTCGGAAACCGCTGAACGGATTTGCACACCGTTCGCTGAGATGGACCCTGGGACAAGTATCTTCAATTCTATTTTTTGGAATTTTGATATCTCAAACGATGCGCGCATAATGGGCTAATTACTTTTACATGGGTGTGGCATTTTGTCAGGCTATATATCCCGTCAGGAGTATCCGAGACTTACGCCCTTTAACATAGCACTAAACGTCAGGTCCATGGATGGACCTGTGCAGTATCAACCAAATAGACCTTAAAGGGGCGCTACAACGACACTGACAACTTTGAGCATTTATGAACTGTAAAATACACACTCGAAGGACACCTCTACGGAGACCGCTGAACGGATTTGCACGCTGTTTGCTGAGAAGGACCCTGGGACCAGTATCTTCAATTGAATTATTTGGAATTTTGATATCTCAAATGATTTGACCGCAATAAGTGACCGCAATAAGTAAAATCACCTAAATGCCATCTACTCCAATATCATTGAATGGATTGGCATGCTGTTTGCTTGTGAAGGATCTCTGGACCATGATATTTAAATGTTCTATATGAAAAATGTATATCTCAAACAATATGGCAGCATTCAGTCCCCAAAATTGTGTTATTTTCTTTCTCTATTTTGGACTATTATTTTGAGGGAAGAGCTGATGCAATGGGTGTGTGAATCTGCTAGAATGTTGAGTTGGAGTTGGTGGTTCTATCAGCAGCTACAGAGGGCTATTTTTGAAGCTATGGGAGGACCATGGCAGTGCCTGTGAGTCAATGGGGAATAGGTGGGTTGTTGGGAGCATGGCAGCATTCAGTCCTCGATGTTTTGCTTTATTCTTTTTGTTTATATTGGACTATTATTTTGAAGGAACTCTTATTTTAGGACGAGCAAATGTTAATTGTTTTGTAGATCTCCTTGAACAGTAAGTTGGTCTTGGCAGTTGAAATTGCTGCTGCCATAAGCTATATTCCAGTGCAAACCATCTTAAGGTTTAGGCTATGGATGATAAATGCCTGTGTAAATTCTAACCCTATTGAAATTATTATTCAAAATAAGTCAATTTTATCATTTTATTTTCCCCTTGTAAAGAAGACCTTTATTTTAATATTCGTCACATTTCTTGTAAAAAAACCCACTATAATAGTTGAGGGTATTCCAGGTAATGTTTGACTAAAGCATTTTTTTCTGTGTTTTTTTTAAATAAATTGTCTTAGTTAGTTTCTTGTTAAATGTTACACAAATCATATATTATTGTACACATAGATATGTGTACAATAATTTCCCTTGGTAAGACTTTTGCAGCCGGTAAGGTTTTTTGCCATGTGACTTCCTGTCAATTAATAATCAATGACCGTGTCACGTCCAATTCCATTCGACAGCTTAAATTGTTCGTTAGGTCACACCTGCTCCCTTTTACAAGGTGGTAGTATTTCGGAAGATTACGAGCGTTCCATGAGGACACAACACTGTGTATTCAAATCGTAAGTAGGCCTGTTGGATTTGTGGGTAAGTTTCAAATGAAGCTAGGTATTGTAATGGGGATATTAGCCTATTTGGTAAATTGTTGTTGTATATTTTGGAAACATTTATAGATATAATAGGCATAATTGTTGCAACATTTCCTGTCAAAGGTGATCTAATGTAGCCTGTACACTGGAAATGGAAACTGTTAAACAAGCTATTGTAAAGCCACATTTTTGAAAATGGTATTTTATGAAGGCGAACATTTCACTTGGGACTTGTCCCCTCCACATTTCGGAATTTCATTATTGTCCCCCTCTTCCACTTTTTATGGTGAAAAAATTAGGACGACGTGCTTCAGCACCTGGCAGTAATTTCAGAGTGGCAGGCAGGCCAAGGCAACAGAAAAATACTCAGAGCCAGAGGGTATCAAACTCTGACATCTCGCCTCTTTGTTCCATAATCGTTTCTGGAACTGGTATGTGCAGCTAGACTTCTTCGCAACAGAAGCTGCTTGCGCGTGAGTTTTCCTGTAGCGAAGCAGTATAACGCATAGTAAGGTGGGTTTGATTGAGCTGGTTAGTAAACCGAATTTCTCACAACGTTGTGCACCAGAAGGTAAAGCATACATTGCCCGCTCTCTCATTGATATAGCGAGCGAGTTCCTGTTTCAAACAAGGTTGATGGCAGATAACGACCAAAAATCTTACAGCTGTTTTGTATGCAGTATTGTTGCTAGCTAATTTACTAATTGAGTTACATGAAGTTCGCTAGCTAGTTAATTAGTGCTGTGCTGGAGAGCTATGCTATAGACAGCTAACAAAGCTGTTTTAAGACAGGCTATAGATCCCTCTTCTAGCATCAGTCAAGATGAAATCTAAGAGATTGACGACCGATATTAGGACGTTTAAGGAGAGTTATCAGAGGGTCTATCAGTTATCTACCAAATTCTTTAATATTAAAACATTTTGTCATGCTGTTATGACGTTCTACATGTTTCACTGTCATGGTAATTCAGCCTAGATGACTTGATGCACCATGTCTCAGCAGGATATTCAATTGTGTACAATTTTAGAATTCAGGAGCTTTACAAAAATGTTTCATCCTCACTTAAAAAATAAAAGATCCAACCCTGTATTTTACTGACTTAAATGTCAAAGTTGCTTGGCTAGTTTTAAAATAATTTTTAACTTTATCTTTGCAATAGTGTTTTCCATTTTCAGTGTGTACATTTGCAAGGTGAATTTTGAAAGACACTAAGGGAAGTTTTTACAACACCTAATCCTTAAATAATTCTAAAGTGCTTGTTTGGTACTAGAAAACAATTTTCCATTATATTATACCTCGCTGAAACCTATTTGGTTTATTTAAATTAAACGTAACGTTGTCTGTGTTATTGAGTTGTTACAGTATGTAATGCACTGGCATGTGTTAAGGTTCGTATTAGGTTACAAATGGCAGAAAATAATTAAATGAGGTGAGGCGTCCATTTCTGAAATTAGACATTCTGATGTACAACTAAACAAAAGAATAAGTACATTTGCTCTTTCCACTTCTTTCATTCCACAAAACATTGATTGACTGACTGGTTTCTACAGTGAGCTGTTTCTTTTTTGCACTTTTTGACATAATATTGACCTCAACACATGCCAGTCTACTGCATACTGTGGCAACTCAAAAATACAAAGACCATATAAAGCTTAATTTATCAAACCAAATAGCTTTTAGCTGTTTTTGATATCATTAAAAGTGATGTTCTAGTACCACATTAGCAATTTGGCATGATCAGTCAAGGATAAGTGGTTGGAGTAATGGTTGTTGGAAATGAGGCCTGTGTAGATTTAATCAAAAAGACTTAAATAGTAATGTTTTTTACATCACTGATGTCCCGACTATACTTTGATCAGTTGAATACCACGTTGCTGAATAAAAGTAAAAATGTCCTTTCAAAACAGCAACATTTGTAAATTATTCAAAACTTTTGGCCCCCAGTGTATAACTTTTATTGTCCTGTTAGATTTCAGATCCATATCATGGCTAAAATAAAGGTTTCCATAAAATGTATTTCAAATTGACCAACAATATTATTTGTTTTATAGATGCCACGCAAACCTGGATTCATGCTGAGTGTTTTGTGCGTGTCTTTGGGTGTGCACAGTGTGTGACTGTGTGTGTGACTGTGTGTGTGACTGTGTGTGTGACTGTGTGTGTGACTGTGTGTGTGACTGTGTGTGTGGAAGTGGCTCCATAGTTAGAGTGAAATTTGTAATTGTAAATTTCTGTTTGATTCCCAATTGAGCCAAATGTTGTGTCCTAGGGCAAGGCACTCCACCCTAATTTACTCCAGGAAAATGTACCTGTACTTATTATAAGTTGCTCTGGATAAGAGCATCTGCTAAATGACAAATGTATACTTGTACATAATTTTTTATATTAATGCATTTGATTTGTCTGTAAACACATTGTTATTTTTATTTACAATCTTCAAAGTGAAGTAAAACAAAAATGGAAATTGATTCCTTTATTAGAAACTTGCTAAATTAGCAATAAAAATGATTTGACATAACTACTCAATTCTGGCAATGGTGTGATTGTTATTAATGTACAAAAGTAACTTCTCTAATTTATAACCTACATTATCAAGCTCGGCTAGTTTTAATATTATTTTTAACTTTACCTTTCAAATAGTAATTTCCAGTGTGACATTCATCTACAATCTTTTATTACACTGATGCTGAGAATGTTTTGTTGTAATAATCTAAGCTATTCCACAATCAAAGTCAATTGACAATGTGTGTCATTAGGGTTTCAACAGTATGCCAAAATCCTATTATGTTTGTTCCAGTTCACTAATATTATTCTTCTGGCAAAAAACTGTCCTTTTTGCAAATTCCTGTGAGTTAAAATGGTATAAAGGTACCCAAATTAATATGGTAAAGCGTCAAGAAACACAACTTCTGGTGCAGTGGACATGCAGATCAGCCTCATGGTGGCACAAGCCTGTGAAGTTGGACTTTTTGAAAGTTCCACACACAACCTAGTCTTGGAAAAAAGTCCATAGACCATTATGTAAAAAAACATGGATGTTATTGACCAATGAACATGTGAGGGGGCGTGGTTTCGCACATTTATAGACATCTCCTACACGGATAAGGGTACAATAATTGTACTTGGTACGTATGTTGATAAGGACCATACGGAAAAAATGACTGCAAATATTTTTTTAGCATCCACACGGTGGCGCTATTGAGGTTTCCTACATTTGCAAGCTCACCACGCTCAACCCGTTTAAAATAAAATCTTGAAACAGGTGTACAAGTCCATCTCCTCCCAAGGAATATATTTGCAATTGGGACCCATTAAGTCGGGCGTAATGTTTTTCGGCAATTCAGAATTTGTGAAAAATGCTTCAAGTGCTACTTCTGTAGCATCAAATGACCAACGAAAGGGAGATTACATTTGGTACACATGATCAGGGTTGTGAGTTTAGATGAACGATGTTTCCATTTGGCCACATGGGGATACTAGTGAAAAGGAAAAACCATACATGTAATATTGTTTACAGCTATAGACATGAGTTGGTTTGTGTCATACTGGAAAAACTGCAATCTGGCTACTAATAGCTTAATGCTGAAACCCGCTAAATGCTGCTTGCAGCTTTAATTATTAGTATTATTCTTCCGGTAAAAAAGGGTGTTTTTTGCAAATTCCCATGAGATAAAAAGCTTAAAGGTGCCCAAATTTTTATGGTAGTAAAGGGCCAAGGGCCGCAACTTCTGGTGCAGTGGCATGCATGTCGGCCTCATGGTGGCGCTGTCACAAGCATCCAAAGTTGCACTTTTTGCAAGCTCACCATGCCCACCCCTTGTGACCAAGAGTCTTGAAAATTGGTACATAGGTGTATCTCCTCAGATATATACCTTTTCACATGTACATTTTAAAATATCACTGAAAGACCCTCAGCCTGATTTCTTAATGCTTATTATTTCAGTATGCACTGACAATTCCAGAATTGTATAATATGACAACAAAATTTGCCACCACAGCAGCCCATAAATACCATGTTGCTTATTAGATATGGAGCAGTATTCTGATTTCAACTGGTTAAAATTATATTTTGAAACAATTTAGGGCAGTAGTACTGTTAAACAGTAAACTGAATATTTACTGAGCAACCTTCTAAGATGTGTTATTTTCCTGAGGATCACTCCACTTGTCTTATCAATAAAACATATGCTAAGCAGCAGACAAGGGTTATTGTTAATAATGCCTTAATTACGTGATTATTCACTTTCACTAAAGATGGTGAAAAATAATGAATTCTGATTCTTGCATATTTAGTAATGGACAAATATGATCAGTGAAAAACACCTTTATGAAGGTTATGTTGAGCTTGTTTGGCCAATTACTGTTTACGTGCACAGCCATTTTTGTTTTCATTCCACTGAATTCTGGGACCAAATGTCTGTGCGATCAAAGATGGTCGAACAAGACGATTCACCAATCTGACCGGAAGTTCAAATCTTGATTACCTTCCTGTCTCTGAGTCACGCATCTTGTCACCTGTATCCGACTTTGTTTGATAAACAATCTTTAGCAGACAAGTTGCAAATCGTGAAATACCACGTGTGACAGACCAGATAGCATGTAATGTTAAATTGATCAGTCTTTTTTCTTTACCGGAAGGCAAGGCAGGTAAAACTCTTGTTTGTCATTTGCAACATCAATAAAAATAAAATATAATGCAGACGATAATTGGAAACGGGGCTGTATTTTAACTACGTCGGAAATTTCAGAAATGGTTATTATTGACACGCTAGTTAACATTTTATGTCGCTAATAATTACAAAACATTGAGGACTTGATAAAGTTATTATTTGCTATACAAGACGATATTTTTCGAAACTGCTGCTGACCAGAGGCCTTATTATATATTTTCATTAACGCTAGATGTATTTTACAAAGTTCGTTCCCATTAGTCTACTGATGTAGTTTCATTGCTTTCTCTCCCTCTGTTGTGCTGTTTCCAGTGCAGCTCAGATAAATGAGAGCTTTTATCCAATCAGATTTTCCACATGTGCTGTGTCCGGGTGAACATCTATCATGAGGCCTATAGAAATTTGGGTGAATCCCATCTTCCGTTGAAGCAAATGGGGAGGAGGTTGTTGACTGTCATATTCTTCAACCAATCTGATTTTGAGTTTGCCATAATCAGCCTATTCTTTGGCACGCAGCAGCCTTCTAGCTTACCTAGTTGCCTACATGCGCATTTTTCAGGTTGTGTGATCGGAGAGCAAGTTACCTAACTGAGGTAGAACTAGTGAGGACGTAATGTAGGAACATCTAAGATTTATTTTAACTTTCTTTCGTGAGGTTGACATTTTTTAAATGTAGTGCTTTCCGTAAGATTTTTTGTTCAGATTTGTACTGGGCCCTGTTGTCTTTTTAACGTACAATGGAGGAGAAGAAATGCATTTGCTGGCGGATTTACTGGCAAAGCCTTTTTTGAGGAAACATGGAAATTGTGAGGAAGGGTCGACCAAACTCCCAACTAGCAACCGTTCAGGGTAAGGATGTAGTAGATGCAGTGCTTTCTGTTTGAGGTTTTGTTTAGATTTGTACTGAGCCCTGTTGTTTCTTAACGCACAATGGAGGAGAAGAAATGGATTTGCTGGCGGATTTACGGGCAAAGCCTTTTTTGAGAAAAGCTGGAAATTGCGAGGAACCAACCCCCAACCTAGCAGCCCTGTCCCAGACAGGGAAAGGATTTGTGTGGTACTTTCAATCAATCGGGTATGAAAAGTACACCTGGCTTACAGCGTCGAAGGAACATCGTTTTTGTGAGTATGTTCTTGTTTCTTTGGTACCTGTAATGTCATTGATTTGGGCTTTGCGATGTATATTTGTGTTGCTGCGTCCTGTCATACTGCATAATGGTACTGTACATCCTTGATGGTTTCATTCGCCATGTATTCATATTTCCGTAATTACTAGTGTTGTAAGCCTCTTGTTAAATCGCTTTATTCCACTGTCACTGTGAATATGGGATGGTTATGTCGAATGACAATAGCCTAATAGCCCATAGGATTTGGCAGCCATACATGCTATAATTATTAGCTTTGCGTCCATCGTGCTGAAGTTACTAATCGTTAAGTAGGATAAAGTGCCCCACTTTGGAAATCAAATGCCCGT
This sequence comes from Esox masquinongy, assembly GCA_016801175.1. NCBI lineage: Eukaryota > Metazoa > Chordata > Actinopteri > Esociformes > Esocidae > Esox > Esox masquinongy. The sequence goes on along the minus strand of JACXGI010002298.1, from coordinate 45,033 downwards.
CCAACACGTTTGTTTTGGTTACTGACCTGTATCTTCTTGACACGTAAGTAGGTTAGGACTGTATCCAATTAATAGCTCGTTTTAACCAGCAAGGTAGTAGATAAATGTAGCTGCCATGTACAAAAGTTTTTCAGGGGGTAATGACTTTCTAGAGGGGATGATTTCTTTGTCATTTAAATCATGCTATATGGGCTTAGAAAATACACTGACATGCGGATATATGGGTGTACCGATTTCGATTCTAGTTAGAAAATGTTTGTTCGATTTCGAACTGCGAAATTGAAGAGGAGTTTGCGAATTCTGTGATTAATTAACCGCACGTCATTGATTGTGGCCAGCTGTTACTACCTCCAAGATATCCATGCAACCGATCGTATATGGTTCATGTTAAGGAGTTGGCATTAAATGAATTGCACTCATTAAACTGTTAAAAACAACTATACCGCTCTATACTTGCATGCCTACTATTTATTTAAATTCGGTAGCAACAGTAAGACTCTACATTAGAGATTTGTCAGCAACAATAAGACTTCTAATTTTCACATGTTGCCTTCAAAATAGAGGTCTGTGGTGTGTCAATAATTTGTGTTGTGTAAGCTACATTTTCAAAGGAAAACTATGTGGGGAAAAAAAACAACATTACAATTTCAATAATACTTTACATAGGTTAAAGAATATTATAAGGTGGAACACAGAATAAATGGTTAGAGCTTATGTAAGCTAATGTAGAGAACCTGATCTAATATCAAAAATCCTATTTTGATGTTATTTGCTTGTGCTCATTTGCTTTGGAGATTGATTGTGTAATACATCCAACCACACTAGATGTGCTTACACTGCACCTTAGCCTAGGGCTAAGAGCATCCTAAGCCCTGGGCTAAGGACCTGCTAAGCCCAGGGCTAAGCAAGTGTTCATAATTGCATATTTTGAAGTAGGAATGAACCACCCTTAGCCTAGGGCTAGCTGGCCATGCTCTGGAGCAGGGTTAGCACCAACTTTTCAGGGCTAGCCCTGAAAAACAGTGACAAAATAACCAGTGTGAAACAGGGCCAACAACAAATTAACATTCTATGGTTTTTTCAAATATCAAAACCTGCCCTTTCACCAAATTTACATACGCTTGTGACGCGCGCCGTCACCAACAGCTCCGTCTGTTTTGGTCCTTTAACTCTGCAAAGTTTTGCCGTTTCATTTTACCTGCTAAATCTTAGCGAAGTAATTATTGCAGCTTGCTTTGGATGTAAATCCAGTAAATATGTTGAAAGATTGGAGGTTGACTAACGTTTTTCTCTATCTTTGTGTTATTTTGACGAAGTTGTTGAAGCAAATACCGACAGGGTGGGCATCTTGATCAGTCGATGTCATGAAGTCGTTAATTGAATCGTGGTTGCGTAACATTGATCATGTGTCAGTGATGTAGGCTTCAGTAACATTATTCGCATGCCAGAGAGAACGAGACATTTGCAGCTTATCATAGAATGTAAAATGGTTTTGTGTTGCATTTGTCCGTTAGCCCAGGGCTTAGGAACACAAGTGTGAATCCTTAGCCTAGGGTTAAGCCTTGGCCCAGGGTTGACAAACTCTTGTGTGAACACAGGCTAACGTAACCCGGGGCCAGTCTTAGTCTGGGACAATGCAGTGTGTAAAGGCCTTATTTTCCATCCCCCCACTGTAATGTACTTTTTGCATTTTAGATATGGTGTTATGAATTCCAGCCTCACTAGTTAATTAATCCACTGTTTTCATTTGTACAATGACTTGCTACTATAGGCAAATATTTTGTGGAATGCAACGTTGTCATGATTATTTCATTTAAAAAAAACTACCTAGCAGAGTAAAAAAATGGCTAACATAGGCGATAAATGCTATCAAAGTTAGCTAGCTAGTAATGTTAGCTAATGGAAATATAATTAACTAACATCAGTTTAATCCAACGTTAGTCCTTCAAAAATCATTCTGGTGACATGAACAATACAACATACCGTTTAGCTAATAATAATTTGACCATTTAGAGATGGTGTCATGCTTTCAAGCCTTAGTAGCTAATCTATGCTCATGTAGCTAAGCTAATTCTCTGTTTTCGTTTGTGCAGTGACTTGCTAATATAAGCAAATGTTTAGTGGAATGCAACGTTGCCATGATTATTTCATCAAAAATAAATGCTAGAAGAGTCTCAGTCTAAACTAGCAGTAGTTCACCTTAAATCATTCTGGTGACAATCAATCAATCAAATTTATTTATAAAGCCCTTTTTACATCAGCAGTTGTCACAAAGTGCTTTCACAAAACACCTGGCCTTAAACCCCAAGGAGCAAACAACAGTAGTGTTGAATTTCAGTGGCTAGGAAAAACTCCCTAAGAAGGCCAAAATTTAGGAAGAAACCTAGAGAGGACCCAAGCTCAGAGGGGTGGCCAGTCCTCTTCTGGCTGTGCCGGGTGAACATAGAGTACAAATTGTAATAATTAATAAATGCATGTGGGCTGAGTCCAGAGTCTATTTAAATTTAGTCTAGGTCGGATGCATGACCAGATGGACAAGGACAGGGACAACACGGGGGAGGGGGGAGGTGTCAGCACAGTGGCAGCTGACATAAACATTATAACCAATGATTTAGCTATTAAAATGTGCCTTTGGTAGAGAGAGTGTTATGTGTTTAAGCCTCAGTAGATAATCCATTTTCAGTAAAGTAATTTCTGTTTTCATTGGTTTCTACAGCTCCACTTCTAACTGATGGCTAAACTTATCAATTGCACCTTTAAATTGTAGACATGGCAGTTAAATCTGAGTTGTAATTTAACAATAACAGATGGGTACAAAGGCTATATGCCCATGCCCTACCAAAGTCAACATATTTTTACAGTAAAAATAGGGAGGGCATTTTCCAAATAAATGAAAATCTGGAAAGGTATTGGTTTTATTGTTGCCACCTATAATAGTCTTTTGATCATGGAAATTAAACAATTCTAAAAGAAATAGTTTGCTCAATCATTGATGTTAATACACATACTTAAGTAAATATACCTTTGAACATTATAATGATTCTCTTCTGTCCCCATCATTATCATACAACAAGCAAAAGGTGAATTCATTAATATTCTCTGCACTTGTGAAGACTGATAAACATCCATTCAGTTATATTTACCATACAATTAAGCTACATTTATTACATTCTGAAAATTTCAAGCAACTACCTAGTTACATTGTTTGGTGCTTAATGTGTCATACTGCTCTGATAGTGTCAGACATTTGAAGTATCCATATTTATCTGATGCAGAATATTGTATTATAATAAGATTTCAGATAAATGTCCTTAAAACTATTGCAATGTAACATGCAAGTACATTCAGTTTGGCCAAACAATGGTGGCATAATAGCCATAACACTATCTATTGTTCTTTGTCACTCAGTGAGATTACATTTGGTGCACATGATCAGTGTTGTCTTTACTTTGAGTGAATGATGTTTCAAGTTGGCCACATGGGGGCACTATAGGAAAGGAAAAACTATAAATGTCGTATTGCTTGCAACTATGGATATAAGTTGAAAAAATGTGCAATCTGGCTAGTAGTAGCTTCAATGCTGAAACCTGCTAAATGCTGCTTGCAGCTTTAATTATTATTATTATTCTTCTGGCAAAAAAGGGTGTTTTTTTGCAAATTCCCTTGAGATAAAATGGGTTAAAGGTGCCCAAATTTTGATGGTAGTAAAGGGCCATGGGCCGCAACTTCTGGTGCAGTGGCATGCATGTCAGCCTCGTGGTGGCACTGTCACAAGCCTCAAGTCCCACTATTTGCAAGCTCACCACGCTCACCCCTTGTGACCTAGAGTATTGAAAATTGATACATAGGTGTAGCTCCTCATGATGAACATTTTTGCCGTTGGGACACCATTGGCACACTGTAGAAATTAGTCCTAGATGAAAATTGGTTCACCACGCCAGTCACCTCTGCGGTATTCATTTCTCATCTGTTTGGGTAATGTTTCCTAATAGTAGTCAACCATGACTTGCCTCCAGTTGGACACTTCAATAATGGAATCAAAAATTGAATAAACAACCAAATTAATCATGTGGGGTAGTGCTTGACTGAACCTCACCTCAAGTCAGACATTCCTAGACTTAATCAGGGATAGGTGTTGACCGCATTCCTCATCCGATGCACAGTTCAATGCATAAAGAGCATAGCCGTGTAAGAAGTCAGAGCGGTCAATAGCCATGGCCTGGTCCTTTAGGTGTTTTCCTGAAGCTAGGGCCAACTGATAAAATTCACGCACTGCTGACCCCGATGTGTAATCTGGTTGGAATGGTTTGCGTGACCAGGAAATTGTTGAGCATCCACATAAGCCGCGTTTCCACCAAAAAAACCTGGAACTTTGAGTCCCAGGAACTGCTACAGCAGTTTTGAAAAATAACTTGTACCGAGTAATCGTTTGATCAAGTTGTCAATGTTTAGTGATTATTGGAGACATACAAATGTTAACTAGCACGTCATTAGTTATCATTTGTCGTCGGTCCATCTGTCATTCGATTTCTTCTCCATAAAAAAATTACTGTTTGTAAGCACAATTAACTCCTATACTATGCTGAGGACGGCTGCAGACATTTAAAAATGGCGGTTGAAAACTTGCGAGTAAACTCTACTACTACTCGACCAATCAGAAATGTTCAGCACCGCGAGCACCGCAAGCCCCACCCCAAAAGTTCTGGTACTCTGGGAAAGTCCTACCTCCTGAGCAGGGACTGTTTTGGGGGTAAAATGCAGTTCCTGGTTCTAGACCCTGGTTCCTGCGGTAGAAACGCAGCGAGTTTCTGAAATTCCAGTGGAAATATTACTATTTTCAGCTAGTTGGTTAGCGATGTGGCTAAAAAATATGACCCCTATTATCGGCCGCCTTACTATTTTGTCAATAACGTTTTATTTCCTCTTTATTTGTGTTACAAATGCCTGATCACAGTTTTACTTACGTGTTTACTAGAAAGTTTCAGCTACCTCTCATGCCTTCTGGTGAGGAAGGAAAAAAGTTGAATTTCACGATTTGCAACTTAAATTTCCATTTCCATTACATTTTTTAAGTATTTACCTCCATACATCACTATAAAAAATAGGTGGTGACTGATAATAGGGGGCTGGGTTAACAAGATGTAACTGTAGCTAACGTTAGTTTTTGTAAAGAGGAACAATAGCATGGCTAACAATAACATGACTAGTATAGAAATCAAATATCATGACTTTTCCAAAATATAACGTTATAGCATTTAACGTGCATCATGCGAAACATTGTGACTTACCTTAACCCTTCCGAGTCTCAATCCGTGGATCCGTGGATGGAGCGCGCTGTGCTCATTTGCATAAATATTAATGAAAATTGAATCGCCATAATCGTCCGGTTTCAATGTATATTTTATGTAGCCACCTTCGTGAAGCATTCCGTGTATAGTTTGGGTTGCTATGGGAACCACAGCCTGCAGGAAGAAAACTTTTCACCAGGCAACGACACTGACCATGCATCTTAGAAAGGCTAATGTGTAAAGACTATAGGGATTACAAGGGTGTACATCACTATATATGATGTATTGAACCGTAATACATCGTTTGTATTATAAATATATAAAAATGTTCTTCTGTCAACATAGTATGAGGATGTTCTTGAGTTTTTGGGAAAAAGTTGTTAATTTTTCTGAGTTTATAAGTTATAGAAGTCCAAACTTCACTAGCGATCTCGTGCTGCCACCTGGTGGCTGTTCTGCGTAATTACACGTAAAAAGAAGTGATTTATCTTCTTTCTAATTTCTTTTATAGTGTTTTATTTCTAGGTAGAAGAACCAAAATTTTTTGGGGTGCCTATATTTCTGACCTTGTATTATTTATTTTATTCATTAATTTCAACACAATGCAATGTAATATGACAGTAAAAGCATGGAACTATCAGGGAATACCATTGAAACAAAACTTCATAAGTGTTAGAATCAAATTTTAATGGCAGAAATGTTTTCCGAAAACTATTTTTTTGCCTTTCAAACAGATGAGGTTTCTAAATAGTGACCCAGAAGTCTGTTTTTATGTGTTTTTATTGTAGCCAAGGGGGTTGTGATTACCAGGATACATCATAATAGATTATATCTGTTACAAAAATGAATCTAGGACCCAAAATGTCCAAGTAGTGGTTCCTGCGGTGGAAACGCAGCGAGTTCCTGGAAAAGTTCCTAGTTCCTGGGTATAGTTCCTGCGGTGGAAACGCAGCTATACATAGCCATAAACTCCTAATTATAATGTTTGAAATTAACTGAATTTTTTGTATAACTTCCTGTAAAACTGTCATTGTCCACCAATCCAACGACAATGCATTTTGGTAGGGGTTTTCCTGGTTACAAAGACGACTCCCCGCAGGTAAACTAAGTCATCATACACACCCTTTCAGTCGGGTACTTTGCATTGGTTGAGAGTAGTGCTTGGGTGTGTCCAAGTTTCACGGCTGGTGATACACTCACTTTCTTGACAAAGAGTGATGCTGATACTATATGCAGATGATAACGCACATCCCCTGCCCCCATAAGAGAACTCAGCTTTACAGCGTACCATCCTAACCTTTATGTACACGCTGTTTAACATGAGTTTCTCTTGTTATAGTACTCGATGAATAGGCAACCCTTTTCATAAGTCCTTTGTTGTCTCCTACAGGGTCTGTAACATCCATGTGGCCTGCGGTGTCCTTGAAAAACAAACCAGCTGAAAATTGTTTCTTTAAAGTATCACTACCATAATTCCGAATGCTCTCTATAACAGCACAGTAGGGATATGTGTTGCTTCTCCGACTAATTAAATGACCGCCCAAGGAGACAGCCACCCTATTTTCACAAGTGGATATGGGGTAGATGATAACCCCAACACTGGCTCCAGCATCAATATTAGTCCCATCGGGTTTAGTGACTTTTACGTGTAGGTACAGCAAAGTATTGTTCAGATCAGTATAATCTTCACCATTTCCAGCAATAAAGAACTCCAGAGGGGCTGCGTCTGAGGTGCAACCTGCATTTTGGTAAAACCTTGGGCGGAGAAAGAAACTGATAAGAGGAATAAACCTAACTGGTTTAGACCAGATTAACATTTATTGATGAAATGTCAGGCATTTTGTAAGATGTAACACCTTACCTATACAAAAAGGTTTTCGGACCTGTTCTTCAGACGGACTCTCACTGATCTTGTCTCTATTTGCAAATATTATATATTAAACTGTAATTGTGTTTAAGAGCATTTTGATCTCTGTCTTACCTTCCTTAGTAAGAGTTCTATTCGATGGAATTTCCATCACAATTTGGGGGATCTTCATTTTGGATACTAAACCTGATGTCTCGTGCTCATATCCTAGCGGGTCAACCGTGCACGGCCAGGGACTGGGTCCCTGGAGCCTAAATCCTCCCCCGATCGTAGGCTAGCTCAATCCAGCCGGCACCCGGCTGGAGTGAGCTTCAGGATGGATCAGTTCAGGTACCCGGACTTTAAATTTTGAACTCAAAAGATCTGACGTGAGGGGCACGATAATTAAAACAGATTGGACTTGCGGGGCACGTTACTTGAAAAATAGGTCTGTTTTGCCACACATAGATTTACGGGGTTACTCAGGGAAATGGGTAAGTGCGGTAGTATATCTTTGACGGTCTCTCGTGCGTACGGTGGACCGGCAAGGATAATGTAACATAACTGTGGTGTTTGGACATGTGAGCAATGGTATCTTTGGGTGTTTTTAGGTTTTTAGGGTGATGGCAGTTTCGATCAGAGGCTGCTGCATGGCCTTTCAGACAGATTGGAGGTAGCCTATATGGACGAGGTAAAGTAGTAGCCTTTGTGGAAAGGTATGTGGATAGTTGTGTTGGGTTTACTGATCTCTGTGTTGTAGTTACTTCCGCCCAGGTTGTTTGCTGACCTGGACTGTCTTTCTGACCGACCCCCAGCCTGCCGCGGTGTTCTGACAGGCCGCCCAGTGACAGTATCGGTGGAGAACATTTCCCTACGATCGACGTAGCCAACCCTGTTGGAGACCGAGATGACCCTCGACTCGTTTTACTCTATGGCCTGAACTCTGTTGTTGTGGACGTGGTCCTGCTGAAGGCCGTCTGGAGGCCGTTTTGCTCCACTTTGAACGTGTTGGGAGAGTCTACGTGGGTCAAGAAGAGGATCGAAAGGGGGGAGAAGGAAACGCCAGATACGTAACTTCTATTGGCCCAGCCGGTGTTTACAGCGGCCACGACTAATGAAGACCGCAGACCCGGGGTTGAGGAAGAGACTATGCTAACCGCTACGTTTATGATAATGGCTGCCACCGCTGTGGTTCGACTGGACATTGGGTTTGGGAAGATACCCGTGGAAATCAAGACAACAGCTGTTTTAGATATGGTGCTACAGATCACTGGCCTCGCATGAGACTGTTCCCACACAGGAACGCTAACCGCCTGAGGGAGGGGTGCTGACGGTCAGAGGAGATGGACCAGGGAACATCAACCGGTGAGATCAATCCATTACACAATCCCACATATTCTGGTTTAATGCAAACACTTAATATACAGGCATTTAAGATTATCAAATCAAACCCAAACCTTCTCTTATTATTAATGACAAGAAAGTTGAATTTTTAGTAGATTCTGAAGCGGGGTATTCTGTCATTAGAGGCCAGGAATGGGACCCGCTCCCAAAATTGAGTGGTAGAACCATAACTACAGTAGGGGCTAGTGGAGGACAGGCCACCGAGCGATTTATTACCCCTTTGTCCCCTTTGCATGAGAGGTTACACTATCGACACTGGTTTGGAGATCGATTGGGAAGGTGTACCAAGCTCCACAGAGACAATGCAGAACACAATAAAAATCTGAAGGAAAAATGTACTTCCTTCCAGTTTTGTTGAGCTTTCTTCCCTCACGAGCAACATAAGTGATGGAAAGATTGTTAAAATGTCGGAGGTAAGGATACCGATTAGCGTCTGGTGTGATCTCGAAAATGACATGTTTTGGCGAATTGATGAGCTATACGCACAAAGTCAACAATGGCAGAGCGTTGCTAAACTTAGGAGATGTCTTGTTGCAGACGATCCAGTTAAAGCCAAGATATATATGGAAGCAGGAATGATATGTATTGGTTAAAAAAGCCACGCCCTCTGTCAAAGGATCTATGCAGCTATAAAAGGGTAGGGCTAAAGTAGACCTTTTCAAAGAACCATGGCTTCCTTGATGCCAGAGGACTCCGCAGGGAGACCTATACCCCGCATTATATCACATCTTCGGAAAAGGCCCCTCTCCTATCTGCCTATTACGCGCCGTCCTAAAACATCTTTTATACCATTGCTCGATGAAGATACCCAAGACCAGGAATGGGATATAAGTTCCACAAGTGTGAACGAACAGTGCAGTAGTACGCCTTCTTACTCACCGGTTATGCTGCTTCCTACCCCTCCACCTGACCAGCTTTCCCCACCACCACCATCACCTGATCTGCCTTCCTATACCCCGGATTCGGACGTTTTTGATGGTGGACTGAGTCTGATTTTTGTGAATACCATCAAGGCTTCCATTTTAACACTTTTAGGGATAGTGATCGAGGAGGAAAAAAAACAACTAACAACAAAAAAGAAACTGCCACGGTTGTCTTACAGGCCATGGAAGTCAGCGGCAGCATCAGTGTCTCTATGATTGTCCCAAGTATTATTATCAACCATTTTGACGCTCTTGTCAAGCGACTGTGGACTGACCGTTTCATACCAGCTTTGGCCTGAAATCCTTCGGACTTAAAGTTGAATTACCTCGAGTCCATGGAATTTCAGAGGTTTTTCTAAACGAGCTGAAAGAGTCAACATCCATCAGTAAGACCCTGAACAAGATCTCTGATTCGCTGCTGAGCAAGAACAAAGACTGCCAGAGCCTGATAAATGAAGTCGTTATTTTCTGGCAGAACATACCTGAAGATTTGTCTCCCAGTCAGGCTGTTTCCTGAAACCCTTAATTGCTATAATGGGTAACTGTTTATGTAGGTTATTTGAGAGAACAACTCACAAATTTCTTTTGAGAAATGTTACAGATCTATGAAGCCTATACCCAGTTAACTAGTCAAACAAAGCAGACAATTATCTGACTCAAGCATACAAATAGCTAGTTGGTTACAGTAGATATCAAGCCGTTCTTTCCAATAACATTTTTATAAACAGCTTACCAGTTTTCTGCATAGTTGCTGTTTTCACCAGGACTTCAGGAAAGATCACACTTTCACACTTGCTCTCGAACCAAGACCTGACGTAAGACTAAAGCCAAGTGCCTGATTGGCTGGAACACAGGCCAAGATGGTGTAAAGAAAGCTAGCTAACAGAACCCTATTAGCCTCACATTTGTGGACCGTGTTTCCTATTTACAGATCATGATGTATTTGTAGAATTTGTGCAATTGTAGATTTTTATGTACTATATAACATCGCAAGATTGAGTCAAAATGTTACAAACAAATAGGAACCAATCCACAAATATAATTTGATCTGCAAACAGTGAATTTACTGTTCAAAGGTGTGAGGGATAATTGCAAATTATTTTTCATGCAGTTGTGCTCAAAGGTTTGCATACCCTTGGAGAATTGGTAATATATGTACCATTTGTAAAGAAAACGTGAGCAGGCAAAACACGTCTTTTATTTCTTATGGGATTCACTTAACTGTAGGTCATAACAGAATGGCAAAATCATAAAAAAATAAAAATATGGCAACAAAGAAAACAATGACCTGACCCCTGTTCAAACGTCTGCATACCCTTAGTTCTTAATACTGTGTATTGCCCCGTTTAGCATCAATGACAGCATGCAGTCTTTTGTAATAGTTGTCTATGAGGCCCTGAATTCTTGCAGGTGGTATTGCTGCCCATTCGTCTTGGTAAAATGCCTCCAGGTCATGCAAAGTGTTTGGTCGTCTTGCATGAACCGCACGTTTGAGATCTCCCCAGAGTGGCTCGATGATATTAAGGTCAGGAGACTGTGATGGCCACTCCAGAACCTTCACCTTCTTCTGCTGTAACCACCGTAGGGTCAACTTGTGCTTAGGGTCATTGTCATGCTGGAAAGTCCAAGAGCGACCCATGCACAGCTTTCGTGCAGAAGAATGCAAATTGTCTGCTAGTATTTTCTGAAAACATGCTGCATTCATCTTGCCATACATTTTCACAAGATTCCCCGTGCCTTTTGAGCTCACACACCCCCAAAACACACCCCCAAATCAGTGAGCCACCACCATGCTTCACAGTGGGGATGGCATTCTATTCACTATAGGCATTGTTGACCCCTCGCCAAACATAGCGCTTATGGTTGTGACCATAAAGCTCTATTTTGGTCTTGTCACTTCAAATTACAGTGTGCCAGAAGCTGTGAGGCGTGTCAAGGTGTTGTCGGGCATATTGTAACCAGGCTTTTTTGTGTCATTGGCGCAGTAAAGGCTTCTTTCTGGGAACTCGACCATGCAGCTCATTTTTGTTCAGGTATAGTCGTATTATGCTCCTTGAAACAACCACACCGTCTATTTCCAGAGCAGCCTGAATTTTTCTTGAGGTTACCTGTGGGTTTTTCTTTGTATCCCGAACAATTCTCCGGGCAGTTTTGGCTGAAATCTTTCTTGCTATATCTAACCTTGGCTTGGTATCAAGAGATCCCTGAATTTTCCACTTCTTAATAAGTGATTGAACAGTACTGACTGGCATTTGCAAGACTTTGGATATCTTTTTATATCCTTTTCCATCTTTATAAAATTCCATTGCCTTGTAACACAGGTCTTTTGACAGTTGTTTTCTGCTCCCCAGGGCTCAGTATCTAGCCTGCTTAGTGCATCCACGTGAGAGCTAACAGACTCATTGACTATTTATACACAGACACTAATTGCAATTTAAAAAGCCACAGGTGTGGGAAATTCAAGGCCAAACATTCAAGGGTATGTCCACTTTCAAAAGACTATTACGAGTGACAACAATAAAACCAATACCTTTCCAGATTTTGATTTATTAGGAGAATATAATTAGCTGTAATATAATATTGATTTCAGAAAAAAAACCTGGGTTACACCTAAGGGACCCCCACAGTCCTTGCCAGGCCCAATATCCACTAAAACCTAAGGCCTGTAAGGGAATAACACCAGTGTTTAGCTTGTAAAAGAGATCTTAGTCTCTTTTTTTCAGGTCTGCTGTGAAGTGAAAAATATAACAAGTCTTACATGAATGTCATTTTGGACTGTGAGCATTAATTGAAAATACATTTGGATAAAATTGAAATGTACTTCTACATTTTGACATACATTTCAGAAATAAAAGGTGAAATACATTTTGATACCTGAAATGTAATTTGAATGAAGTTAAATGTATGTATACATTTTTAAATACATTTTAGAATAAAATGTGAAATTCCTTTTCATACCTGAAATGTATTTTGAAAAAATATAAATGTTTCAACATATATTCATTATACATTCTACATGCATTTTGCATTGCAAAAATATTCCTTATGGGAATATAGGATATGGGGTGTATCGATTTCGATTCTAGTTCGACAATGTTTAGGTTTAATTTCGAACTGCAAAATTTAAAGAGTTTGCGGTTCTGTGATTAAGTTACCGCACTTCATTGATTGTGGCCAGCTGTAACCACCTCCACCATATCCATGCAACTGATTGTGTACGGTTCATGTAAAGGAGTTGGCAATAAACAAATTGCACTCACAAAACCGTCAAAAACAACTATACAGCTCTATACTTGCAGGCCTATTATTTATTTAACTTCGGTAGCAACAATAAGACTCTACATTAGAGGTTTGTCAGCAACAATAAGACCTCCGGTTTTCGTATTCTACCTTCAAAATAAGTCTGCGGTGAAACGTTATATACATTTGGCAGCAACAATAAGACTTCCGATTTTCATATGTTGCCTTCAAAATAAACATCTGCGGTGTGTCTATAGTTTATATTGTGTAGGCTACATTTTCAAAGGCAAAGGAAATTATAAATGAAACTAAATTACTATTTCAATAATACTTCACGTAAGTTAAAGAATATTATAAGTTCGAGCACACTGAGGAATGGATTGAGCTTAAATTAATGTAGAGAACATTATGTAATATAAAAAATCCTATTTTGATGTTATTGTTGTTAATTTGCTTGTTCTCATTAGGTTTGGAAAGGGATTGTGTAATACATCCAACCACACTATATTTTCCATCCCCCCACTGTAATGTACAAAGGATACTTTTTGCGGAAAAACTCTTCAGTACCGCAGTGACTGTATTGTACGAAATACTCTGGAGAGTGTGTAAAATTACAAATATAATCTGAAATCATGGGGCACTGTGCCTACCCCCAATGCAACACACTATACTGTACATGTAATTCATATTGCCTCATTAGTTAGTAGCTAGTGGCTTTTATTAGGAGTCTGGCAGGTGATTTATGAACAGTTTTAGATAATGGTTAATTGAGAGTGAGCATCACAAAGAAATTGATATAAGTGGAAAGAAAACACTCACTGAACCTACTATCTCAGCTACATTGAGAGTCAAGCTACCAATAAACTCTACTTGTGCCAAATAAATAACGTATACAATAGCAAGGTTTGTGGCAATGGATCTCTAGCCTTGCCAAGGTGTAAATAGTTTTATTAAAATAGGCAACAAGTGCTGGACATAGTTGCCACCAATTAAAAAAATGGTACATTGTTATTGGTGTAAGTGTTCTATTTTTGCGAGTTGTTGAAGTTAATTTATAATCCGAATGAACAGCTAGCAGGGGCTCTAAAAATAGCTAACAATGCTACCGTTAGCAATAACACTAACAATGTTAGCTAGCTAGTTACTCAATCTAAAATTATTCTGATGACATGAAAATTACAACATATGATTTAGCTAATAATAATTTGACCTTTTAGAGATGGTGACATATTTTCAAGCCGAAGTAGCTAATCTATGCTCATGTAGCTAAGTTAATTCTCTGTTTTCATTTGTACAGTGACTTGCTAATATAAGCAAATATTTAGTGGAACGCAACATTGCCATGATTATTTCATCAAAAGTAATTGCTAGAAGAGCCTCAGTCTAAGCTAGCGTTAGTTCACCTTAAATCATTCCGGTGACATGAACATTATAACCACTGCTTTAGCTATTAATGATTTGAGTTTGGTAGAGAGGGTGTTGTGTTCAAGCCTCAGTAGATAAATCATTCTCAGTAGTTAAGTACTTTCATTTGTTTCTACAATTCCACTTCTGAGGGCCGAGCTTATCAATTTCTTTAAATTGTAGCCATGATGGTTAAATTAAAACAAAATCTGAGTTGTAATTTAACAACAACACATGGGTAGGCTATATGCCCATGCCCTACCAAAGTCAAATTTTTTTTAGTAAGCATAGGGAGGGTATTCTCCTAATAAATCAAAATCTGGAAAGGTATTGGTTTTATTGTTGTCACTCGTAATAGTCTTTTGATTATCAAAATTAAACAATTCTAAGATAGTTTGCTCAATCATTGATGTTACACATACTAAAGTAAACACACATTTGAAAATGATATGATTATCTCTTCTGACCCCATCATTATCTTATAACATGTAAAAGGTGAATTCAATAATATGCCCTGCTCTGGGGAAGACTGATAAACTTCCATTCAGTTCTATTTTCCATACAATTAGGCTACATTTATTACATTCTGAAAAATTCAAACAGCTACCTAATTACATGGTTTGGTGCTTAAGGTATTGTACTGCTCTGATAGTGTCAGACTTTTGAAGTATCTATATTTGTCTGATGCAAAAAATTGTATTATCACACCATTTGAGGTCAATGTCCTGAAAACTATTGCAATGTAACATGCAAGTACATTTAGTTTGGCCAGACAATGGCGGCATAATAGCCATGATGCAATATCTGTTGTTCTATGTCACTCAGTGAGATTACATTTGGTACACATAATCAGGGTTGGGAGTTCAGTTTATATAAAAGATGTTTCCATTTGGCAACATGGCGATACTAGTGAAAAGGAAAAAACATATATGTAATATTTTTCACAACTATGGATATTTGTTGGATCTGTGTCCTGTTAGAAAAAATGCAATCTGGCTACTAATAGCTAAAAACTGAAACCTGCCAAATGCTGCCTGCAACTTTAATTTTACAACGTATTTCATTTCATTTTGTTTACCTAGGGAGATGTATGAAGTCTAAGGTGAGGACGCTTGCCTCATGGTGTATGTAGAAGAACGGGCCACTGACATCTATGGTAAGCTCAGACACATAGCAGATTAGGATATTGAGAAATGGTACCATAAAGGCTGTGGCTGATTCATACTATTATGCTTATACAGGATCTTGTTCCCAAATGAGACAATCTGAAACATACTATCATCGCTTTTGAAATTATTTTATAGGCTACTTTAGTTGCTAATGTGGCTGGTAATCTAGCTATTTCTCCTAGGTCATTTACAGGGTGGATGCATTTTGCAGATTTGTGAATATCAAACGCCAGGCTTAGGAAAGGGTAATCTGATCTTGGATCTGGGCTAGCTGTATTGTAATCCAAAAAGTTAGGTGACGTCCGAGCTTGCGAACTAACTAGCTAGTTCACGGCAAATGAGTTACAGCTAGTTTAAATTGCATCCATAGCTATTAGTCTGCATACATGCATAGGCACATTGGTGCTTAAAGGATAAACAATGCCTTCATGAAAATGGCTACCTAACATTATCTATTTACAGAAATAAAATCTTTGTTGCCATCCATACATAGGCTACAACTGCTTATTTCTTGCAATAGAAATTCATTATATAAAAATTGTGTAATGTACACCAAAATGTGGAGCGTTTCTCAAAATTTTTTATTAATTGACTTTGCTGCTCTCCAGGGAATACCCAAATACAGGTGTAATTATCTTGAAATCATATGAAACACTATAATTGCACACAGGTTCACTCCAACCAATTACGTGACTTATGTATTTTACATAAAGACAATTGGTTGCACCATAACTTACACAGGGGTCACAGCAAAGGGGGCGAATACTAATGCAATACATTATTTTTCTGTTCTATATTTGTAATTAATTCAGAACAATTTGTTCTGAATTCTGTTTTCATGTTTAAATTATGGACGTTTTTGGTGTTCAGTGCCAGAAATATCTGATTAAATCATTTTTTTGTGTAATGTTTTAACACCATAAAATATTTTATTTCTACATTGTCTCTTTATGAACTTCTACAACATGAGGGAGCAGTATAAAGACATTCTAAACAAAAGCCATGCAAACACAGGTGATTTAAAATTTTTTTGCTGGGTACTGTAGTTTTGTCTGTTGCTGAATTTCTCACCTGAAATGGAAATGTTTGTATGGACAAAAACACTGTGCATCTGGAATAGCAATTCTAAAGAGATTTGGTCTGCTACAAAAGGGATTGCTCATTAATCATGTTCTTATAAAATCAACAGGGATGAATGCCAATTTTATTGGTCAAGGAATTTAAAATGGCAAAATGGTTCCCCATACCTTTAAAGAAATGTAACAATGCCTAGTACACACACCCTGGAAAGTCTATAGCATCAAATTAACAATCCTTGTCTCAGTGAAGAGAATGTTGACTATAGCCCTACCCATATTCATGTTGTCTAGAAACTGTGCATGATGTACTAACACTACCATAACTTGATACACTATAGTGTATTTGGATGGCAATATACAACATTCTTATACTGAGAGAAACCTAGCAAACCAATATCCCAATCCTTTTATCAAAGCATTTTACATGGTTATTTTAGATTTCATAATTTAAAACCATAACAACAACAATATAAAATAAATACCCAAAGAAAACAACAAATGGCAGTTCATTATGTATTTAAAATCCTAATACATGGAATAGTATTGGCCCAGCTATCAACATAACTTTAACGCATAATCAGTATCAAATACTTCATTTTTCACTGACCTCAGTTCGTTTTGCATTTTACAAAAATATTTCAAAGTAGTTCTCCTCATTGCAGAATAAAATGTTACTTTAAAGTAACAGAATTTTCCTTGGGTCTGATTATTATCAAGCCAACCTCTGACTTTCACTGGATAGTTGTTTGACTTCTGTTAGCATGAAGACAATCATTTCCAAAAAAAGTTGTGACACTGCGTAAAATGCTAATAAAAACAGAATGCAATTGATGTGCAAATCATTTATCCCTATATTTAATTGAAAATACAACCCAGTCTCCAAAAAAGTTTGGATGCTGTGTAAAAGGCAAATAAAAACAGAATTCAATGATGTGCAAATCATTTATCCCTATATTTAATTGAAAATAGTTCAAAGACAACATATCAAATGTTGAAACTGAGAAATGTTTTACTTTTTGGAAAAATACATGCCCATTTTGAATTTGATGCCAGCAACACGTTTCAAAAAAGTTGGAATAGGGGCATGTTTACCACTGTGTTGCATCACCCCTTCTTTTAACAATACTCTGTAAATGTTTGGGAACTGAGGAGACCAATTGCTGTAGTTTTGAAAGTGAAATGTATTCCCATTTTTGCTTGATATACAGTTTCAGCTGCTCAACAATTTAGGGTCTCATTTGTTATATTTTTCATTTCATAATGCGCCAAATGTTTTCAATGGGTGACAGGTCTGGATTGCAGGCATGCCAGTTTAGCACACAATCATTTACTACAGAGCCATGCTTTTGTGATACAGTACGGGCAGAATGTTGTTTGGCGTTGTCTTGCTTAAATAAATAAGACCTTCCCTGAAAAAGACATTATCGGAATGGCAGAAGGGGTTGAACAAAACTATCATATGAAATGTTTAGGAATTGCAACCATTTTCATACATTGTCCCCTTATTTCAGGGGCTCAAATGTAATTGGACAAATTATCACGATCATAGATAAAATTTTCATTTTTGCCAGACCGCGTAAGCGGAGCTGGCCTAGAAGAGCGAATGTCTCTTATTTACTGATTGACTGACTGAGTGAGTGCCTGACTGACTGACTGACTACCCCTTGTTAAATAGCGTAGTGGTTAGAGACGCGGACTACAGAACAACAGATCCTGCGTTTGACTCCCGCCGCAGTCAAAACACATTATGCCTTAGGATTTGTTCAGGACAGACAAAAACTTTGCTGGCTACAACCTTCAGTAGCTACGTTATAGGAAGCCTAAAATTAAACAGTTCTCGTGGATATTAGGATTTATTCAGGATAGACAAACACTTTGCTGGCTACACAATTCCCACATCTTTTCACTTGTTGAAAAATTCAGTTATCATCACCTAGGCTATATTGATAGATACTGTGTCAGTATCATTCACGAATGGCTAATTAGCTGTTAAAACGGCCAAGGGCAAAAGAGGATTTGTTTAGGATAGACAAACTTTGCTGGCTACACGATTCTCTCGTCTTTTCATTTGACGAATAAGTCAGTTAATCGTCACCTACATTGATAGCCATTTGTGAATGACATTGATAAAATAACTAAAGCTGTTAAAACGGCCATTGGCAAAAGCCATACAGTTCATAGATGCTATTTGTGGTAAACGTAATAAGAAACTTTACTTAGTTTAACACAATGCTCAATAGTGTCTAGCGACATATTGAAACAGCGTGATGTTAATGTGTGACAAAATGATTTAATGTTGAAATGCTATACCAATTCTTGGCAGATGTATAGCTCTGTGGGGCAGTGGTTAAAGTCACAGCCTCTTACTGTACGTGGGACCCCCGGGTTCGAATCCAGGAAGGGCAACAATGATCATCACTTTTTATTGCGGGCCAGCTGAACTAGGCTTGCCTGGTTTCTTGTTACTACTTTGTCGAGAATCCTTTGCAAGCAATGACTACTTGAAGTCTGGAACGCATGGACATCACCAAACGCTGGGTTTCCCTCCTTTGTGATGTTTTGCCAGGCCTTTACTGCAGCTGTCTTCAATTGTTGTTTGTTCATGGGTCTTTCTGCCTTAAGTTTTGTCTTCAGCAAGTGAAATGCATGCTCGATCGGGTTGAGATCAGGTAATTGACTTAGCCATTGCAGAATATTCCACTTTTTCCATTTAAAATCTCCTGGGTTTCACAGTATGTTTTGGGTCATTGTCCATCTGTAAAGTGAAGCGCCGTCCAATCATCTTTGCTGAATTTGGGCAGACAATTTTCCTCTAAACACTTCATAATTCATCTGGCTGCTTCTGTCTTGTCACATCATCAATAATCACTGGTGATTCGGTGCCATTGGAAGCCATGCATGCCCATGCCATCACACTGCCTTCACCGTGTTTTACAGACGATGTGGTATGCTTCGGATCATGAGCCATTCCAAGCCTTCCCCATACTTTTTTCTAACCCATCATTCAAGCACTTAGTTTTATTTGTCCAAAGAATGCTGTTCCAGAACTGGGCTGGCTTTTTTTTTTTAGATGTTTTTTGGCAAAATCTAATCTGGCCTTATTCTTAAGGCTTATGAATGGTTTGCTCCTTGTTGTGAATCCTCTGTATTTGCTCTTGTGAAGTCTTGTCTTTATGGTAAACTAGGATAATGATATGTCCACCTCCTGGAGTGTTTTTCACTTGGCTGGATGTTGTGAAGGGGTTTTTCTTTACCATGGAAAGGATCCATGGTATCATTCACCACTGATGATGTGGACATCCAGGCCTTTTTGTGTTGCAGAGCTCACCAGTGCGTTATTTTCCCCCCAGAATGTATCAAACTGTTGATTTGGCCAGTCCTAATGATCCTGCTATCGCTCTGATGGATTTTTTGCAGCCTAAGTATGGCCTGTTTCATTTGCATTGAGCGCTCCTTTGACCACATGTTGTGGGTTCATTGCGACAGCTTCCAAATGTGAATGCCACACTTGGAATGAAATAACGAAGGAATAGTCCACACCTGTCCATGAAACAGCTTCTGAGTCAACTGTCCAATTACTTTTGGTCCCTTGAAAAAGTGTGGGCTTTGTTCCAACTATTTTTAAATGTCTGGCTGGCATCAAATTCAGTGGGTATATATTTTTCAAGAAACAATGTCATTTCTCAGTTTCAACATTTGATATGTTGTCTTTGTACTATTTTCTTTGAATATAGGGTTTAAATGATTTTGGCGTTGCATTGCTTTTATCTTTACATTTTACACAGCGTCCCAACTTTTTGGGAACGGGGTTGTAAAAACAACTAACAAAATGTACAAAAAACTGAGATGTAAACGGTTTTTGAAAACAAGAACACCTGAGAATATTCCACACTTCAAGTCACAGCTCTACTTTGTCTGCTTCAATGCTGATGCAAATTGGTAAAACATTTTTTTTTATAACAAATCGTTTTGAGCAGAGATGATTCGTCCACAATCCAAAACATGATAATCATGTTAGCAATAAAAACACAACCAGCAAGTATACAAGGAAGCAATGTAAGCAACATATAGAAAGAACTCAAGCAGACCTTCACTATCAGTACAGCTCTGCTGTTGGAATAAATGTTTGTCCCTAGCGTCTTCCATTTGGTCCCAGCTATGTATAGTGTTCACAGATGTTACAAAACTGATCCAATAAAGCAATATCAAGGAAGCGCCTTTTAGTAGTAGTAAACGATTACCGAGTTGTTCAGAAGAAGCCATCCTCACTGTAGTATATATCGACTATAAATTAACATAGGGACTTTCTCCATATTAAATTACTTAATTTAAGTAAGTAATTTAATAAGGAAATTTACTTTGATTTCTACTTTTGTTCTGTTAGCGTTTTATGTTTTGACTGGACTTTTACTCTTACTACACAATTTATACCTGTAATAAGAGTATTTGATTACATTTGTGTATTTATTGATTGAGATGCCCTTACAAAAAAGTGTACACTGGAAGTGAAATGTCATTAGATTCCCAGGGTATACCTGGAACACGAAATGGGTGTGTACTAGGGGTAAAATATATCCTCGCCATTATACGACAAATACCAACCAATAAAACATAAAATGGGAGCAACTCTCGACGTTGGTGCTGTATCTGAGCAATATTGTCCATCATCATGACTTCCGAGGAGCAAAATACTTACTTACATACTATTTTTATCTACATGTCAGTATTATTTGCTCTAAGAGGAAGCATAGACAAACAATTTGTTTATTTGGATTTGGCTCCTCCAACAATGCATATAGCTTACCTTGGAGGATTTTAAGGGTAGACTATTTGCCTCCACCGTTTGGTCTATTTTCGCTTTGAAATCTTCTTGTCAGGCACCAGCTGATAAACATAGTCAACAAACACAAGTAGGTACTCAAAACTGAAAATCTTTTTGTATTCTCTCTGGGATGAAAGATGAGACTTGAGCACAGAGTGAAACCACAGCTTTTCCCTGGATGTACAACATCAGCTGAAATCCTGAACTATTGCTCACATAAAAAACATAGCTTCATATTTCAGATGTTTAAGGTAGTATAGGTGTTCACAATGCGTGTGGCTGTAAGAGTCATAAAGCCTTCGATGACTGACTCTTTGGAAACTCAGGACAGGTTGGAGGGGAGCAGAGAGACCAGGCAATTGACAGGACTTCACAGGCAGGTATGAAGAATGTGATTTTGATTGACAGGGCTTCACAAGAAAGTGGACTATGGACCCGAAACAAAATGACTTAGACCAGAAACATCACACATTGAAACTTAGCGAAGGCTGATCTGTTGTCTTTTTAGCAAGCTAACTGCAATCTTTGGAATTTCTAATTGAGGGCTAATGTAATACCCCTCATGTTCCTCCTGCTGTATCTATTCGGCGGCTTAAGACGCATCAAATAAAATGTACGATAACATTTTTAAAAAGAACTGGGATTCCCTGACTTTCACTGCATGATGTATGCATAAGTAATTTCATAATGATGACAAAAAATGTAATATGTGGGGCCAGGCAAGTGGGTTGTTTTGGACCATAGCGTTTTGGATCAGGACTTTTTAATAGCACCACATTTTCCAAACAGATGATAAAAAATAAAGGTTAACCAAGTAAGTTTACAAGTAAACTATGAAAAATTACACCTAATCCAGGATTTTTTGCACATTGACAAAAACAAAGAAAGTTTAGTTTGGGTATGAGGTTTGAGGCATTGTAGCCTAATTTTCTCCATCAGTTGCTTCTGGGTAGTTCTCAATGATTCCTGAGACACTCTGATGGAGATTTAGCAGACAACTACAAATTAGAAACCCAAACCAGGCACAATTTTGACCATTCCTACCAACAACAGAGAAATAACTTTGTGTGTATATGAGGGGCATCAAAAGTCTAGCCTATAGTAAGTATTCCTTTTCAGGATTCTGTCTTTTTGGATTTGTAAAAGCAAAGTTGGACTGTTGCTTCATAGAAGTTTAGGACTACAGTAAATACAACAGGGGCAGCAACGCCCATATTCATTGCACAGACAGGGTTTAAAAAGTTTACTAGCAGTGGACACAGACAAGCTCCAAATTGGTATTTACTTACATCCACAGTTAAAGGTTGTTCATAAATTATGAAAAATGTTCTTGTAATGCCAATGGGCAGAGGCACGACCGAGAAAATGTGAGAATGGCGGAGAACGGTGAAGTGTTGATTGCTGTTTTTTTCTGGCATTCATCTTCTTCCAAAATCTGTCTTTCTAGTCCTTCGTATCTCCATATTTCAAATTTTCTCCCTCACACATCCGGTAGCATTACTGGTGTACCTCATTGGCTATGAGGCTTTCTTCCCCAGACTGGAAATCTGCTTCATTGAGAATATTCCCAGCATTAAACATCTTATCCTGTGAGGACACCTGGTCTTCCTCTCCACTCCCTGTGCAGACCTCATCCATAACTGGGTCCTGTAAGACCTGGGCAATGTACGTTGGTTGCTAAGGACAAACAAAATACATTAAATATTACAAAGGATCCTGCACCTCACCGATTTCAATGGTACTTGTTTTTGAATAAATGCTACTGCTTAATGATTCATCATAACATAATATAAACCCTAATGGTTCCCAGTTCATTGTTGAAAACAACAAAATGTGTTCCCAGTTATACTTACCTGGTAAGATGGGGAAAATATATAATAAATAAAAAAGAAGCTAGAATCCTTAAATAAAACAACAACAAAGCAGTCAACCCACCTTTTTTGGTACAAGGCATGTAGCAACTAAGTATTCTAACAATAAATGCTTTTGTCTTCAAATAACCACTGGAAAAAAAATGCCCAGGGAGAGAATATCACAACTTGATAGGGGATAGTTTTTGCACTGAAAGAAAGGGGAACATTTATAGTCAGCTCTAAATATAATTTATACTTATAATTTATACTTTGAAAAAGTCTTAGGCACCTGAAAGTCAAACTAAATAAACCAATATTGTGGTGAGCATGCTCAGAAGAATAAGAGTTAGAGACTGGTACTTTATGCAATTCCTGTGTTCCTTACACCACAAAACCCCAGAAAAATTCACACTTTATTTCACAATTCAACAAGCAACATGAATCCCGACCATATAAGCCTCGGTCACGGTAACCACATTTTTTAAACTTACACTGTCCCAATCCCCTGAACACAAACAACCCATAACTTAAATAACCACACATATCAACTAGAATAACTAAACATGAACACACCACATTACTGCTTAAGCGCTGCTTTCTGATTGTCCCATAATCCTTTGCGCCCCTTCAGTGCAGAACAATGAGTAATTAGCAATCGCCTCTTCAGATCGCTACAGTATGCATACATTTCAATTCAAAAGTTTGAGGTCACTTAGGAATGTCTGATGTTTTCCATGAAAACATACATGAAATGTGTTTGAATAGGGAATAAAGGCATTGACAAGGTTAGAAATAATTATTTTTAACTGGAATAATAATTTTGTCCTTCTAAATTTTCTTTCATCAAAGATTTTGCAGTAAGTACAGCTGTGCAGACCATTGGCATTCTAGTTGTCAATTTGTTGATATATTCTGAAGAGATTGCACCCCATGCTCCCTGAAGCACCTCCCACAAGTTGGATTGGCTTGATGGACATTTCTTATGTACCATACAGTCAAGCTGCTCACACAACAGCTCAATAGGGTTGAGAGCCAGTGACTGTGCTGGCCACTCCATTATAGACAGAATACCCACTGACTGCTTTATCCCTAAATAGTTCTTGCATAGTTTGTAGCTGTGCTTTGGGTTATTGTCCTGTTGTAGGAGGAAATCGGCTCCAATCAAGTGGCATCCACAGGACATGGCTTGGCAAAATGGAGTGATAATCTTCAAGATCCCTTTTACCTTGTACAAATCTCTTGCTTGACAGATGGCGACAAGCATTCCTCCAGCATCTTATCATTTGGTCTGTGTCTCCCGAATGTTGTTCTTTGCATTCCGAACACCTAAAACCTCTATCCATAACACATTTTTCCAATCGGGTTCTTTAGCCCATCTTAAACTTTTCTTTTTATTGGCCAGTCTGAGATATGGCGCTTTCTTTGAAACTTGGCCTAAATGGCCAGCATCCCGGAGTAGCCCCTTCACTGTTGATGTTGAGACTGGTGTTTTGCAGGTACTATTTAATGAAGCTGCCAGTTGAGGACCTGTGAGGCAACTGTTTCTCACTAGACACTGATGCAGTTGTCCTCTTGCTCAGTTGTGCACTCAGCCCTCCCACTCCTCTTTCTGTTCTGGTTGAGCCCGTTTGTGCTGTTCTGTGAAGGGAGTAGCGTTGTACGAGATCTTCAGTTTCTTGGCACTTTCTCATATGGAATAGCCTTCATTCTCAGAACATGAATAGACTGATGAGTATCAGAAGAAAGTTATTTGTTTCTGGCCATTTTGAACCTGTACTTGAACCCACAAATGCAGATACTCAACTAGTCTAAAGAAGACCAGTTTTATTGTTTCTTTAATCAGCAAAGTTTTCAGCTGTGATAACAATCGCAAAAGGGTTTTCTAATGATCATTTAGCCTTTTAAAGTGATAAACTTGGATTAGCAAACACAACACCACTGGAACTCGGTACAGATGGTTGCTGATAATGGGCCTCTATAAAGCTATGTAGGTATTCCATAAAAATGTGCAGTTTTCAGTTACAATAGTCATTTACAACATTAACAATGTCTACGTTGTATTTCTTATCAATGTGATGCTATTTTAATGTACAAAAAATTTGCTCTTTCGAAAACAAGGAAATTTCGAAGTGACCCCAAACTTCTGAATGGTAGTGTATACCATTGTGCTCAAAAGAGTGCATATCTTTGGAGAATTGGTAATATATGTACTATTTGTAAAGAATACATGAGTGAGCAGGCAAAATACATGTCTTTTATTTCTTATGGGATTCACATTGAAATGTAGATCATAACCGAATGGCACAATCATTAAAACAAAACATGGCAACAAAGAAAACAATTAACCTTTAATTGCCATTTTTTGTGTGTCTGTAACAAGGCCAACCATTCAAGAGTATGTAAACTTTTAATCAGGGCCATTTGGGTGATTTGTTATCATTATGATTTAAAAAGGAGCCAAACAACTATGTGATAATAAATGGCTTCATATGATCACTATCCTTAAATAAAAGTTTTTTTTGCATGATCAGTCATTTTCAAAATCAATGCCAAATTTTCACAATTTCTGCCAGGGTATGCAAACTTATTAGCACAACTGTATTAGGGCTGTCAAAGTAAACACGTTAACTAGTGCGATTAATTTAAAATGCTTATCGCTGTTTTCAGCCTCAGAACCATTCATAGATAGTGCTTGACTTCAGCAGGAGTTGTCAGGATCACAGTACCTGCCCACACTTATTGTTTAATGGTAACTTTATTGGCGGTTGAACAGGCAGTTGAGTACAGGAGATTATGCAAATGCGATCAATTATTACTACACAAATAAATTGCTTTTCTGAAACTTTCAGGTGCCTTAGACTTTTGCACAGTACTGTGTTTCTAAGAGAAGAAACATTTAAGAAAAAAAAATTAACTAAAAAACAAATTCTGACAATTTCTTTTAAAAACGTTGAGCACCCTCCCCTTGTCAGGATAATATCACAGACTACTTTATTGTTAGTATTAGTTTGGAGAACATTATTGAAAGAGGCATAATACTGTTTTTTAACAATGTTTTTGTAATATATCTTATTTAACATATTTTGGAGAATTGTTTTGCTACATTGATAAAGGAGAGGAAGTGGGAAAAACAGAGGTGAGTGTGCTGAAATAGCAGTTGGCCTGTATTGAAATCATGCTGCATTGGCATATGAAAACTGGAGGGCCACCCTAATCCAAGTTTAATATCTATGCATTATGGCTGTTGCATTTAAAACCATTAGCATACATTTTCTACACATAAATGATGATTGAGTATTGATGTGGATATACAGACTGTTATACTTGGAAAGTTGCATTTTAACCACAACTGCACTTTCAATACAAAATCCCCAAAACAACAGCTTCTCTGCTTACCTGCGACTTGTTCGAAGGTGAGGAGAAGGAGCGATGTGTGGTGTGGCCATTTTCAACCACGTCAACATCTGTTTCCTTGGTGTCAATCTGATTGAAACCAGAGTGAGTTGAGGGGGTGGGGGGGATTGTCAAAGGGCCGTGGAAAAAATGTAAAAGAGAGGTCAGAAATTCCATAATAAAGTACTACTGGGCTTAACTATGTTACCTGAAATGAAGGACTGAACACTTGTCTTGTTGGTGAGCCGTACCTTGAGCACACTGACCCGTACCTTGTAGTTGTGAGCGCTGAGGTACTTGAAGTGGCCAAAGCAGACGTGTGACAGACATACCACGATCGTGACGATTAGGACAACCAAAGTGAACATGGACGTGGCAGTCACAAAGCCTGGGTCACAAATGTAGTACAAAGATTAGGTAAATACCACCCTCCAAATAAGGTGGTAAGGGTTATTTACAACGGAATCCTAACCATCCATCTTTCCACTACTTTTGGGAAGAAAACGATCCAACAATCCATACCTGTTCTCATGGTGGAAAAGAACAGTAGCCAAAAGAGACAAAGGATGGGAGCCGCCACAACCTGATTGACAGCACCCGAATGGATTTTCTTGTCCAGCTTCGATGGGAGGTATGCGTAATACATGTTGTATCTATCCACAAGGTGCTTCAGCAGCATGTACATTAGACCTGGGAAGAGGGAGAAGAAACATATACCTATTATAATAGTCTGGTTGCACTTTGGGGCCGAGGTTACTATAGTTGAATTCCTTCAGTTTTAGGGGGCCAGTTAGGCTATATCCCAAATGTGCCCCGCATTGTGGAAGTTAGATTAATTACACCAACAACTCTTAATATAAATAGATTATTTTTAGATATTTTAAAAACATAAAAAGCAATTTAGATAAGTATTCCATACACTATTTACTGCTTGTTTTGGGGTATTTTACAATGTTCATTTTAATACATTTTCTGATCTATTTTTTTACTTTAAGTTGGATATTATGTGTTTTCATTTCAGGCTGTTAGGTAACAAAAGGTGAATATTTTGAAAGGGGATAGTGGGTGGATGTCAAACTATTATGTCTCTTCCTGTTGGCTTCCTATTGACATGCCTTGTGCAGCTTGCTGTTTATCTACTTGGCTACCTGCCATACATTTCCTGACTTTACTTTTTATAAACTAACTTTGTTAAATCTTGTATTTCTGAATTTACCAATGTGTTATTTTTGTCTTTATCCAACTTGTTCATTCAACCTTTCAGCACTGGGACTCAATTTGGACATACTACTCACCCCTGGGCAGTCATAGCTAAGTACCATTATGCCTGCTCACTGTAGTTGTCTTAATTTTAGCTTGAAGGAGAACTATTGCCTAATGGTAACAATAGCAAAGTTAGAGGCTCGGCCTCAGACGCAATTGTCATGCAAGGGTTATTGTAGTGTAAAAAATTTTAAAAATGCATCCGTGCAAATAGTGTTAGCTTCCCGGCAGAGCCACTCCAGCCGGTCAAATTTCTCATGGTCACTGGGAAGAAATGCCACTGACCTGCTAAACTTGAGTTGCAGAGATTTTCAACTAGTCGAGCCACTGAAAACGAAAGAAATGAGCAACAAACCCTGGTAAATAGACAATACTAGAGCACTTAAGCAAGCCTCCAGGAAACTGGAGCAAAAGTGGTGCTCCACCAAGTATTTAGAGTAGTCTGGAAAGACCGTACAGTGCAATACCGAAAAGTACTCACATTTGCTCGAACAGCCTATTTTCCCAACCTGATTGAGACGAACAAAAATAACCCAATATATTTTTGATGCAGTTGCAAAGTTAACAAAAAAGAAACCTTCAATAAGTGAAGTGGGTCTTCACTTCAGCAGTGATGAATACATTCACTTTTTTGATGAAAAGATCATCACCACCTGAATTTTTTAATTCTGTATCACTCAACACGTTCACAAAAATAGTTGAGTTCTAAATCCGCCATCTGGACCCGATTCCAAATAAATTATTTAAGTAGCCAAATCCTGTGCATTGTCTGCCTATGTTGAACATAATAAATGGGATGTGTACCAAACTCACTAAAAGAGGAAGAAATAAAGCCTCTTCTATCACCAATCCGGATGTATTAAACAGTTATAGGCCAATATCAAACCTCCCGTTCCTCTGGGGAAAAAAATGAAAAATTTGTTTCCCACCAACTCAAGGCTTTCCTGAATACAAATAATATTTACATAATGCTCCAGTCTGGTTTCAGACCCCATCATAGCAATGAGACTGCACTCATAAAGGTGGTAAATGACCTTTTAATGGAAGCAGGCAAAGGTTCTGCATCCATGCTTCTGCATCTTGATTAGCCTTCGACACCTCTGATCACACCCTTTTGGAGAGATTGGAAACCCATGTTGGGCTATGCCGGCATGTTCTTGCCTCAGAAAGAAAGCAGTTTGTATGTGTGGATGGCCTGTGCTCTGACAGATCAAAGGTACAGTTTAGGGTTCTTCAAGGCTTGGTTTTGGGAGCACTAGTGTTTTCACTGCTGACACTTGGTGGTCATCCAGAACCACAATGTCAATTTTTGCTGTTACACAAATGACACACAGTTCTATATTTCAATTAAAAACAAAGAAGCACCAAAACTAGCTCCCCTGGAAGCTTTGTTTCAGACATAAGGAAGTGGATAACAGTTAGCATTTTTCTTTTAAACTTCGAACTGCACATTTTAGAAACCAAGAAACAAAGAGATTTGTTGGCAGATTTCACAATAAACCTTGACCGTTGTATGGTCCCAAAACACAGAGAGACCTTGGTATTACCCAAGACCCTGATCTCTCTTTTGCTGTACATATAAAATATATTTCCAGAGCGGCTTTTATACATCTTCGGGAGATTGCAAAAAATCAGAGACTTTTGTTACTTCAAGATTAGACTACTGCAATGCTCTTCTCTCCGGTTACCCTGATAAAATAACAAATAAACTGACTGGGTCTATGACTACACAAGGTCAATGACTAAGTGTAGTTTGGCTCAGGGGTGTAAAGGTGAACAGAAAGGCACTGGACTTCCAAGCCACTGTTGCTGTCTTTCTGGGCTCTCATCTCCAATGAGATGTCCTCTCTCCAATGCCATTTAGGGCGGAATCACTGGCTTACTGTTGTTCTCCATAGCCGTCCTCGTGCAATGGGAGTGAACCCTGTGATCGATACTCTGCCCTCTTTCAGGGTGGTTGTGGTTGGTTGGTGTCCCTTTGGTCAGATGCTTGTTAAAGTGGGTAGAGTTACTTCTTGCCTGGCGGGCCCTGGCAGGAAGGGTTACCTTCGGATAGCTATAACCCCGGGTAAGGGGTTAATTTAGCTAGCGTGCTACATTATATGGCACAACATCATTTGTTTTTCTTTTATATGTAAATAAAGTTACATAGATAACTTTTTTTTTTTTTAAAAACAATAAAAAAAGAAAAAAAACATTAAAGCACAACATCAGGAGGGATCCTCTGCAACATTTGAAAATATTCAATTAAAGGATGCCATTCGCGTAAAAAAACAGCACTGGAGCCCCTAAGGGAATACTTAATTTTCTCAAGACCTAAAAAAACATAACGTCACATAGCCATTGAGAAACAGTAGAGGGGTGAACAGATTTCCAGTTCAAGAGAATCCTGCGTCGAGCCAGTAGGGAAGTAAAAGCCACAATGTCTGATTGGCTGGGGGCTAATGAGGACAGGTCCTCCGGAATTCCAAAAACAGCAATCCTGAGGCACGGTTGCAACGTTTAGCACTTCAGATAAAATGTGGAAAATGGATTCCCAATAGTTCTTAAGGGCAGGGCACAGAGCGAACATATGATTAAAGGTCACATGGGGAGACATGACTTCTATCACATTCATCATTCACAATCGGACAGATTCCAGCTAGCCTCAACTTGGAAAAATGAGCCCTATGCACAACCTTAAATTGTATAAGGCCAAGGCGAGCACAAGATGTAGTAGAGCGTATCCTGTCAATCGCCTAATCCCACCACTCCTGTGTGAATTCCATGCCCATCTCAGATTTAGCTTTGTTAGTGGAGTGCTTGTTCAATGACAGAATAACCAAATAGATCTGAGATGTTAATCCCCTCTGTCGAGGTAGTAAAGACAATATACTATCCCATGGTCGGCCAAGGCATTCGGCATGGAAGCCAGAAAACTGAACCAGAAAACAAGTCACAATGCCTGACTTGCAGGTAATGGAAAAAGTGACGGGGGGTAGAGAGTATTTAGAGACCAGGGGCCATATTCACAAAACATCTTAGTAGTAACTCTTAAAAAAAATGGGCATGTCGTTCCTAACTTTAGGACTCCTACATTTTTGGCCTAAGAGTATTTCACAAAACGTATTTCACTAAAACCACCTCCTAAATCTGGGAAAAGTTAGGAGTAGTCAAGAGGACTCCTAAGTCACTAAGACCAAATCATAAACAATCCTAAAGGCTGCTGCCGGCAGTCTGCCTCGTAATCCGGTCAACATTTTAGAAACATTTATTGATACTGAGCTTTTAAAAAGGTATCGGCTTAATCACGAGGGTATTATGATCATAGTAGAGCTAGCCAGGGAGGCTGTCACTTCACCAACAAACAGAAACAACCCAAACAATAACACCGGACATCAAGGTTGTGACAACTCTACACTACTTGGCCACAGGGAGAATGCAGCTATGCAGTGCAGACGAACTACGTATATCTCAGTCATCTGTCATTTGAATATTACATCAAACAATAAATGCCCTCACCAATGACCCCATATCGTCCGAAAACCTATTCAGTTTCCTCATTCGCTAACTACAAAGAAACAAAGCCGACTTCTTGGGCATAGCTGGACCACCCGATGTAGTTGGTGCTATAGATGGGAAACATTATTGCACCAACAAAAGATGAACGTGCATTTCTTTAGCCAGACATGTGGCTGACAATTAGCTGAACATATCTTGACTAGTCAGTCATTCTTGGTTTCATGTTTAATCAGAGACCCCTCCCCTATCAGCCAATCACTGTGGGCATAGTAAGTTGGCTTGTTCGTAGAACACGAGATCATTCATAGCAACGGGGTCAACCCCGCCCATTCTCTTAGCTTAAGACTTCTCCCCATTCCTTAGTAAAAGTTGGTCTTAGCAGCTTTGTGCATAGGTTTTAAGAGGAAACTCTTAGCTAGGAACTTTTAGTGCTGTTTAGGAGTCCACCTAGTGGTAAGATAAAATGTTTTGTGAATACGGCCCCAGAGCTGGAAAACCAGAAAAGAGTCCATTGTCATACAGGTCTTGGAAGTCATAATCCTAATACCGTAATTTCCGGACTATAAGCCGCTACTTTTTTCACATGCTTTGAACACTGCGGCTTAAACAATGATGCGGCTAATTTATGGATTTTTATGGGCTAACGAGCTTCATGCCGCCAAAACATTTAGCCTCGTCACATCGGACCAATGAAATTACTGAACAGGTCACAGTGGACCAATGAAACTGTTTGAATTAAATCAAATGCACTCACACTAAATTCTTCAGATCAGTCATTTTGCGCTTCATGCACACACCCTCATCACACACCCTCATCAAACACACGAAGAAATGCATATGATGCAGCTTTCAAGTTAAAGGCGATCGATCTGGCTGTCGAAGAAGGAAATAGAGCTGCTGCAAGTAAGCTTGGCATCAATGAATCAATGGTGAGACGTTGGAGACGGCAGCGTGAAGAACTGACTCAATGCAAAAAGACGACAAATACTTTCAGAGGTAAGAAAAGCAGATGGCCCGAACTTGAAAACGTTCTTGAAGACTGGGTGAACACAGAGAGCAGACGGCCGAGGTGTTTCCACTGTGCAGATCCGACTGAAAGCCAAAACAATCGCCAATGAAAAGAAGATTGGAGATTTTAGAGGTGGACCATCGTGGTGTCACAGATTTATGAGACGAAAAGGCCTGTCCATCAGGGCACGGATGACTCTGTGTCAGCAACTCCCTCCCGACTACGAGGAAAAAGTTACAAACTTCTGCAAATTCACTCAAACAAGGATAGCCGAGAATTCCATCGGACCAGACGACATCATAAATATGGATGAAGTACCTTTGACTTTTGACCTGCCTCTTACTAGGACTGTTAACAAAAAAGGTGAATCGTCCGTCAAGCGGAAAACAACTGGCTATGAAAAACACATTTCACTTGTGTTCTGAGCTGCACAGCATCCGGACAAAA
The DNA here is from genome assembly GCA_016801175.1 of Esox masquinongy. Lineage (NCBI taxonomy): Eukaryota > Metazoa > Chordata > Actinopteri > Esociformes > Esocidae > Esox > Esox masquinongy. Next base: position 12,392 of record JACXGI010002298.1, on the reverse strand, counting down.
GCTTCCACCAATGGTGATTTTTAAGCGGATGACGATGCCAAAAGAAAAACTCCCGAAAGAAATCTTTGTGAAAGTCAACAAGAAAGGGTGGATGATAGAAAGCCTAATAAAGGAATGGCTGACAGAGTGCTACGGCAAGCGACTGGGGGGATTTTTTCACAGAAAAAAAGCATTGCTCGTTTTGGACAGCACGAGGGCCCATATAACAGATTCTGTGAAAGCAGCCATCAAGAGGACAAACTCAATTCCAGCTGTGATTCCTGGGGGCACAACGAAGTATTTGCAGCCACTCGACATCAGTGTGAATTGTGCATTTAAAGTGGCACTCCAAGTTGAGTGGGAGGCTTGGATGACTAGCGACGAGAAATCATTTACCAAAACTGGCCGCATACAGCACAAGCTCAAGGGCGAATTTGCCCCGAGACTTAAGTGACATTGAGAGCGACAACAAAAGAGAGACTGAGGAAGTGTGTGACGAAGTAATTCTGAGGCTGTTCAATTCCGACACTGAAGAAGACGACTTTAGTGGTTTTAGTGCGCAGGAGGAAGATGAAGATAGTGATCAATGACTTTTCCTGGTAGGCAACTGTATTTTTATTTTTTTAACCAGCCGTGTTACAGGCACTGTTCGGAAAAAAGCATTTACGGTACGTATTTAATTAAAAGTTAAAAAATTCTTTGTGTAACATCTTTCTGTGTAAATATCTCATGTTACAACATGGACACCTGTGGCTTATAGACAAGTGCGGCCTATATATGTACAAATTTTCTTTTTAAAGTTAGTGGGTGCAGCTTATATTCAGGTGCACTCAATAGTACGAAAATTACGGTACCCTTTATATGTTAGACATTTAATTTTAGGTCACCAGCCCCCAAACCTACTCCAAACTGCCTCAAAATAGGCTCAATCGTTTGTGCTCAATTTATGCCGCTAACATTTTGTTTGCGCTGCTATAGTTTTTGGTAAATAGTCTACATTCCTACTGGATAGTTCATGGCTTTACTCTTTCCACTAGCCCTATAGCTCTGCTATAGCTGTCATTATCAGTAAGAAAGACAGTTGCAAAAACAAAACTTATACCGACCCAAACGTAGCACAAACGATTGAGCCTATTTTGAGTGAATTTGACCTATAAAATATTCTTTTATATCTAAAAGATGAAAGCAGCACAAACATTTTAACAGCACAAACGATTAAGCCTATTTTGCCGTAATTTTGCGTTGGGTGGGGACCATTTTTATGAGGGTAAAATACCTTTAATCATTTGTGCTCCATTTGTGCTGCTGTCATTATTTAGATATTAGTCCTAAAGAATATTTTATACATCATTCCGAGGTCACTCAGCCCTCCAACATGCTACAAATTCACTCAAAATATGCACAATCTTAAAATATAGTTTTTGTGACTTTCTTACCAAAACAGTTGAAGAAGTAATGACAGAGCTATAGTGGAAAGAGTAAAGCCAATGCGCTATCCAGTAGAAAAGTAGGTTATGTTCCAAAAACTGTACGAGCGCAAATGACTGAGCCTATTTTGAATCAATCTGGAGTAGGTTGGGCGGCTGGCACAAATGAAACTTTTAATGACACAAACGAAGCACAAACAAACAAGATTATTTCGGGTGAATTTGAAGTATGTCGGGGGGGCTGAATGATCTCAGAATGATCAGTGAAATATTCTTTAATGTCTAAAAATGATAGCAGCACAAATGAAAATTTGAACAGGACAAACCAGCACAAATGAAGCACAAACGAATGAGCCAATTTTGACTCAATTTGGAGCATGTGGGGGGGCTGAGTGACAGTGACAAAATTCCAGTTTGACTTTAAGAAAGTAGCGATTTCTGAACATGCAATAGTCCTAACTAGCACTGGTAAATTATACTGTGTGTGAATTTTTTGCATGGTGGGACTTTTCAGCTGGAAGGTCATTTCAGATAAATGATAATGTAACCAGAGTGCATCTTTTATAATGACAAATACTACAATGATGTTGGTAACATCTTAGCCAGGCATGTTAGTCCAGCTTCAAGTTTTCCAATCTGCTCCTATAGACTGCCTTGAATGAATACTTCTCACTATCTTACCTGTTGGTTTGTGGCCTCTCTCTCTCCCACACTCTGCCTACCTTTCTGACCAGTGTTATTGTTATGACAGCCTCTCTTCTGTATAAAGTAAACACATACAGTACAATCCTAAATTCAGCTACTGTCCTTTTATCAGAGATCCTATTCAATGACTAATTAATTTACATGATGACAAATCAACAGTCTATCTTGGCGTGGCACTTATCAATGATTTACCTGTTGGTTTGTGCCTGTTTGTTCATGTCTATCACTTTCCTGCCATGATCATACATAGCATAAACCAAATTTTTTAAATATTGAACACACATCGGTTATATTTAGATGATTCAAAACATCTAAACTGAAGAAAAAAATTGCCAGCTGTTGTGTGGAGATTGTTACCAAGAACCTTAGCTACTTACATTCCATTCTTGACTGGTGGTGGCTCGTCCATTACTTAGCTATCTACTTGCAGACCCTATAGTGAAGACTAAGACAGAGATTGTGCAAATCATTTTAGCAGGCGTTCTTCCTTTCAAATCATTCACTATCACTTTTTCACACAGCCGTAGGATCTACTCAATGTTATCTAGCAAGCAAGCTACTAGTACTGTAACGTTTGTTGGATTAAACTTGAAAATAAAGATATCTAGCTAACTGCGTCTTAACTATTTTTTTAGCCAAAAGAAAGCTTATATTTTATCACGTTCGTTTGTTCTATAGCTATGAAAATGTACTGACGTTTATACTCGTTGTACTTACTGTGAAAACAAAACTTATAGCTACAGTAATCCACATAGCTAGCCTACACACACTACTCGTCATGAAAAAATGAATAAGAATGTTGGATTAGGTCGCGACAGAGACATGACAAGTTCTAAAGCATAATTTTTTCAAAATAAATGTTGCCAAGGACTCCTACGCCCTTGGCAACATCAATGGCCACTGCCGGACAGGTTATAACAATTTAGCAGACTTAATGCAGCCTTTGTCTTTTGGACACATTTCTATCTGATAGCCTAATTATCTGACAAAATTTTGATTTGATTATCCCTCAACCCTGGCATATTTCAGATCGGATATGGACGACTTTGGATACCAGTCAGATTGGGTAATGATTTTACAACAAATCAGATGGATATTTTGGATGTCAGATAAAAATGTCACGGATACAGTTAGGCTCGGATATACATTTCTTGATCCCATGAAGACCTCATAGGACCTCTTAGGACACTTTCTTGACGGACAGTGAAGCACATTGAAGTAATTCGCTTCCTCTGGGAAGAGACCAATTATCGGCTGATGGAAATAATGGGCCTTTTCATTATTTAAGATTGCATTCTTGCAATGAAGTGTTTGGGGAAATTTTTTTAGTAAAAACTATACAATACAAACCCAACTCATGATGACATTTAAGAATTAAATTTTGAATTTTTATTGCAATAATTGACAATATTCTTCTATTCTCTTACCCAGCTTACTTTAATCTCTGCTGATATTCTTTCATTACATAAATCTTGTTCTTGTGCATTTAAAAAGCCATTACAATAAAATATAATCAAAGGGTTTTCTTGCAATAATACAAGAAAATGTAAATCTCTACATGTATACAGTTGTGCTGATAAGTTTGCATACCTTGGCAGAAATTGTGAAATTTTGGCATTGATTCTGAAAATATGACTGATCATACACAAAACTGTCTTGTATATTTAAGGATAGTGATCATATGAAGCCATTTATTATCACGTAGTTGGTCGGCTCCTTTTTACATCATAATGATAACAGAAATCACCCAAATGGCCCTGATCAAAATTTTACATATCCTTAAATGTTTGGTCTTTTTACAGACAAACAAGGTGACACACACAGATGAAAATGGCAATTAAAGGTGAATTTCCCACACCTGTGGCTTTTTAAATTGTAATTAGTGTCATAAATAGTTAATGAGTTTGTTAGCTCTCACGTGGATGCACTGAGCAGGTGAGATTCTGAGCCATGGGGAGCAGAAAAGAACTGTCAAAAGACCTGCGTAACAAGGTAATGGAACTTTGTAAAGATGGAAAAGGATATAAAAAGATATCTAAAGCCTTGCAAATGCCAGTCAGTACTGTTCAATCACTTATTAAGAAGTTGAAAATTCAGGGATCTCTTGATACCAAGCCAAGGTCAGGTAGACCAAGAAGGATTTCAACCAAAAGTGCCAGAAGAATTGTTCGGGATACAAAGAAAAACCCACAGGTATCCTCAGGAGAAATACAGGCTGCTCTGGAAAAAGATGGTGTGGTTGTTTCAAGGAACACAATATGACGATACTTGAACAAAAATTAGCTGCATGGTTGAGTGGCCAGAAAGAAGCCTTTACATTGCACCAGCATAAGGTCTGACGATGGGTCTGAGGATTTCATCCCGGTACCTAACAGTAGTCAGAAGTTTAATTGACTTGGTGTTATACTGTGATGATTACGCGTTCCCTTAATTTTTTGAAGCAGTGTACTATAGCCTGTGTTTTTTTAGAAATAAGTGTTCTTCATATTCTTTTCTTGATCTTATTTTTTGTACGATAAGACCTTCAAGACAAACACTTTTTATATTCTTCAAATTCATTAATCATTTAAAACAAACAAATTCTGTAATTCATTACTTTTTAGACTATTCTATATAGTTTGATGACGACCTAGTAGATGAACTGATGCTCTGGCTGGATGGTGATGCTGTGGAGGAGAATGTGTATGCTAATAGGGATGATTCGTATGCTAATGAGGACAAACGGCATTCGGCTCTGGTGGATACTGGGAATCTGAACGGCCTGGCAGGTCTAGTGCTAAAGGGAGAACTAGTTTGACTCACCAAAGGGGACGATGATGGGACATGTGATGCTGTATGTCATAACTACAGTGAAGACGCACATCATCCAGGCGTAGGCTGCTCCAAACTGGAATTCGAATGCCTGATGCTGCAGACACAAATTTCTACAAAATTCAGCACTGAACAGTCAATTGAACTTCAAGAACAGCACTGCCGACATATTCCTTAAAAAACCTTACCCTCTTTACGTTGCGCCGCTCTGCAGAGGAACGGGCTAGGGAAAGTCGGATCATATACATGAGCAAGCCTGGAATCCGCAGCAGGTCCATGGCATTACCGATAAAGGCTGAAGCTATAACATAGTTGACAAAGAAGGCCCCATTGTCAGGGAGGAAGACGCACCTAAAAATGGGGGGAAACACCCCCAGTGGGATTAGATTGCATCAACCTAAGTAAATATACTTCACTAGCTTTTCTTAGTATTAATAAGACAAGCATACGTACTAAGGACTGTTAAGCACATAAAACATGCACTGTGGGATCTTAAGCAAATCAAATTTGTATGGCATTTCACAAATTGGATTTGTTACCTATGATACTAAATGGGTGATTTAGGCATAGTTGGATGATACACATTAGATTTTTTTTTCAAATTCTGAATCACTTTCAGTGATATATTTTTGATTTGAGTAGCGCTTTCAAAATGACTGTCTGAAATTATACAAAATCTCCATTAAATAAAAATGATAAATTATAAAACTTCATTTTTAAAGGAGCACTTCACTCTCAGGAGGCCTTAGTGGGTGTTTATCATGTGTGAGAGATTTATAGGACAGTTAGATTTTTTTAACACATAATTGTCCTGAAGGAGTGATGAATGATTTTTGCGCACTAAAACCCCAACAGTATTATGTCACTGTGTGGATTGAAGGGCGAGCAAGATCTAAAAAATCAATGTAGTCATGTTTTGTTGCATTTCGCTAAGCCTCCATGTTTTACCAATTAAGTAAATGTTTTGTGTATTCGCAGTTGTCCTTAATAAAGGCAATAACGGAGCCTCTTTGTATGTCTACAACCCTGATGCCATTACTTCTTGCGCTGCCATACTCCCTCCCCTTCTCCACATATTGTTTTAACGTCATCCCGGTGGACTGATTACTGCTATAGCTAGCTTGCTAAATTTAAAATAAGCAACACAATGGCTTGTCATCATGATTTGAAGGATTCGTTTTTGGAATTGATCTAACACGGGGAAATTTAACCATATGTACGAACTGGAGTAGGCCACTGTACAACGGATATGAAAGAAACTGGTACCTGGATATATTGGGATTTTCCTGCCTGGTAAAATGCGTTAAAATATGGACTGAAGAATGGATTTACTAATCACATTTGGACAACAACAGTTTAACAGGGCCAAAGCAGCAAACAAGTTAACATGAATTTTATTCACTTGTACTTTGATGTTATTCAAGCTACTGTGTGAACATTTAGTACCACAAATGGTGGCATCCTACATACACTGCTCAAAAAAATTAAGAGAACACACAATAATCACAGTATAACACCAAGTCAATTAAACATCAGGGATATCAATCTGTCCAGTTAGGAAGCATAAGCGATTGTGAATCAGTGTCACCAGTTTTGGTGCAAATGACAGTGACAACAGGTGCACTGGAGAGGCAACAGCAAGACAACCCCCAAAAAGGGAATGGTTTTGCAGGTGGTGGCCAATGACAATTGTTCTGTACTTATCCTTCCTGACTGATTCTTCTCTAGTTTTGCTAGTGTCGTTGCCACTACTGGTAGCATGAGGCGGTACCTGTAGGCCATTCAGGTTGCACAGGTAGTCCAGCTCCTCCAGGGTGGCACATCCATACATGTCATCGCAAGGTTTGCTGTGTCACCCAGTACAGTCTCAAGAGCATGGAGGAGATACCAGAAGACAGGCTTTTACACGAGGAGAGCTGGCCAGGGCCGTAGAAGGGCATCAACCCTGCAGCAGGGCCGGTATCTGCTCCTTTGTGCGAGGAGGAAAAGGAGGAGCACTGCCAGAGCCCTACAAAATGACCTCCAGCAGGCTACTGGTGTGCATGTTTCTGACCAAACTGTCAGAAACAGACTCCATGAGGGTGGCATGAGGGCCCGACGTCCTCTAGTGGGACCTGTGTTCACAGCCCAGCACCATGCAGCTCGATTGTCATTCGCCAGAGAACACCAGAATTGGCAGGTCCAACATTGGCACCACGTTCTCTTCACAGATGAGAGCAGGTGACAGACGTGAAAAAGTCTGGAGGCGCCGTGGTGAACGTTATGCTGCCTGCAACATCATCCAGCATGACCGGTTTGGCAGTGGGTCAGTGATGGTCTGGGGGGGCATATCCTTGGAGGGTCGCACAGACCTCCACATGGTGCCCTGACTGCTGTTAGGTACTAGGATGAAATCCTCAGACCCATCGTCAGACCTTATGTTGGTGGTGTGGGCCCTGGGTTCCTCCTGGTGCAAGACAATGCCCAGCCTCATGTGGCCAGAGTGTGTAGGCGGTTTCTGGATGAAGAAGGTATTGATGCCATTGACTGGCCCTCACGTTCCCCAGACCTGAATCCAATTGAGAACCTCTGGGACGTTATGTCTCGGTGCCACAGACCGGGAGCTCACTGATGCCCTGATCCAGGTCTGGGAGGAGATCCCCCAGAACACCATCCGCCGTCTCATCAGGAGCATGCCCAAATGTTGTTGGGAGGGCATACAGGCACGTGGGGGCCATGTATACTACGGAGTCACATTATGAGTTGCCGCGATGAAATTCACACAAGTTTGAAGAGCCTGTGATTTCAATTGTTTACTTAGATTTTTTGGTGTGAGTTTGAATCCAGCCCTCGGTTGGTTTCCATTGACTATTTTAACATCATTTTGTTCTCAACGAATTACCCATGTACAGTAAAAAAATAACCCATGTACAGTAAAGATTTTGATCTTTAATATATTCCGTTCATCGAGACCCGATGTGTGATTTAAGTATTAGCTAATTTATTTGAGCAGTGTAGGACAACCAGATTTAGGGTAGAGTTGAGAAAGCATGTATTCTTAATGCATTTTCATCAGAAAAGATCCTGTATCTGACAATGAATGAAATTTTTCTTTTAAACAAATACTTACTCAAATCTGATCGCGACTTCATCAAGGAATCTCTTATCAAACAGCCAGCGGAAGAAGACATGCAAACTGCATTAACACAAAAAAATAATAATAATTAGCTTTTCTGTTGGGTCCAAATCTGGTCCAAATCTGGAGGACAAGGAAAACTATTCTCATTTCAAAAAGGACTTCTGTCCTTTTTATTTAGGTTCTAAGATTTGCTTTACTTGTATTTTTTGGTGTTCAACCCATTGGAATTATTCTATGTGTATGAGGCCAAAATTAATTGTATTTAACCATTTGGACACATTTAACAACTCTGGAGATTATGGGGAAATTATAAGACTGAAGGTAAAGACACAACATTTCACATGACAAGACTAAATACAATTAACAGTTGATTTTGTATTTAATATACTTTTTACTGCAGTCTTCCTTCACCATATCAAACTAATTTGTGAGACATTCAGTAATAAATTGATTAAATTATATAACTGGTTATATAAGAAATCTAACTGGTGTCTTCATGTGGCTACAATTCTCTAGATTTTGTACAGCTCCTAAATCATTTCAATTTACTTTTATGTGCCAAGGAAAGACCCTTGAAATATATTCTCTACTAATCTCCCTTGGTTTTGCTGCTAAAGAACAGAAAAAAGCACACTAGGGACAGCCTTCTGTCTCCACCATAACACAATTATTGTTTTTGTTCATCAAATCCAAGATTATCCAGTGCAAACTCTATTATTCTGATTCTGATTATGGTCAGCATAATTTGAAAGTTTGTTATTTGTTGTTGTTGTTGTTTCATCCCTTTGACAGCATGATATCATCAATGTATAGAAATATCTATATGGCTGATTTTTTGTAAAGTCCCCTTTACAGATCTAATGGCACCTTGGATGTCATTCAAGTAAACACCTAAACAAAATCACACTAACTGCTTTCAAGGCACTGCCACTATTAGCCATTTCTATGTTGAATTTCAAAGGGCTTGGGAAATGCAGTATTCTATTCCAGACAAACAGGATAAGATAAACGGAACCTCTGCAAGAAGACAAATGTAGATAAAGTTAAGTTGTACTGATTTGACGTCCGCTTCTACAGTAGTTGACCAAATTATTATGGGAGCTTTGCTGTCTATAAATAGAGCATCCCAAAGAGGATGAATCTTTCAGAAGTAAATATGGGGAGGGTTTTACCACTCTGTGAAAGACTGCAGGCAAATAGTGCAACAAATTAAGAATAACGTTTCTTAACGTAAAATTGCAAAGAGTTTGGGGATCTCATCATCTACGGTATATAAAATCATTAAAAGATTCAGAGAATCCAGAGAAATCTCTGTACACAAGGGACAAAGCCAAAAAACAATATTGGATGGCCGTGATCGTCGGGCCCTCAGGCCACACCGCATTAAAAACAGACACGATTCTGTAGTGGACATCACTGAATGGGCTCAGGAACACTTCTGAAAACCAGTGTCTGTGAACACAGAACGTCGCTGCATCCACAAATGCAAGTTAAAACTCTACCATGCAAACAAGAAACCCATAAACAAGATTCAGAAATGCCGCTGCCTTCTCTGGGCCCAAGCTCATTTAAGATGGACTGAGACCAAGTGGAAAACTGTCCTGTGAATCATGGACGCCCAAGATGGTACTCTCCTCTGTAAATATCCAACAGAGATCCTTGGGGATTTTTTTACCCCACTGTGCGTGGGGGCAAAATAAACTTGGGTCCTTTTCCAGGAAAGTTTGCAACAGTTCCAGTTGCTTGGTACTTGTTTAGTATTGCCCTAATGGTAGATATGGGAATTTTCAGGTGAGTAGCTATTTTTTTTATAGCCATTCCCTGACTTATGAAGCTCAACACACTTTTCCCTCATTTGATTTGTGTGTTCTCTTATCTTCCCCATTTTAATGTATGAATTAATGCTACAAGCAGCATTTCTGGGGGCCAAGCAGGGTACAGGAAGCATCTCACTACATGCTCTCACTAGAGAAATATTTTTTGCTATTTAAAAATGCAAAGTGCCGCTAGTAGTCAGGATGTCCAATCGAAGAAGAGGAAATCAAAACAAAATCAAACAAAAAGACCTTGAAGGGGGGGGCGGGGGTTGTCACGTAGGGGTGGGACGATATGAGAATTTCATGCCACAATTATCCTGGCCAAAATTATCCCGATTTACGTTTTTATCCCGATTGATAACAATCCCAATAACGACTCCTGTTTCTAGCTCAAAACATCTGATCAGACATTCTTCCATTACATAAATATTGTTCTTGTGCATTTAAAAAGCCATTACAATAAAATAATATCAAAGAAAGTTTTTAATAATTAACTAAAACTCTAATAACATGTAAATCTCTAAACGTATATGGTTGCCAGCTTCATTGACAACACATTGCAGAGGATGTCTAGTGGCATTTAGAATTGCCATTTGTACTGCATTTGCCTTCATTGCACATCTACACGTTGCACATCTGTATGTCACATCTGTAACATACAAGTAAATTTTCTGCCCTCTTCTATTTGCACTTCTTGTTAAATGCTAACTGCATTTCACTGTACTGCACTTGTACTTGTTCAATGACAATCTAAAAAAAATATTGAGATATGCACTCCACCAGTTAAATAAAAAAGTAGTCAGGAACACTTCGGTGACTGGCAAGAGATCTTTCAAGTCACTTATCTGAGGATCAGGGGTGAAAATAGATTTCATTTCTTACTGGTACTGACCTGTGGGTGCATGCACTTCCATGTGCATTTTATGTGCCTTATTAGCTAAGGATAGGCCTATTTGATGAGTCAATTCTTTATAATAACTTTAGAATTCATAATAATAGCTCCCTGTTATGTTAAAATAGGAATGTCTTTATGAAAATACTAAATTGTAGATCGTGAGAAATCTGAGACTGGCCAAGTTATAATATAAAATGCAGGTGCAACATCAATGGCCACTGCCAGATAGTTCAAAACAATTTAGCGGACTTAATGCAGCCTTTTTGTCTTTGGGACACATTTCTATCTGGTATGCTAATTAGGCTATCCGACAAAAATTAAGATCTGATTATCCCTCATTCCTGGCATATTTCGGTTTGGATATGGCCGACTTTAGATCTCAGGCGGATTGGGTATTGATTTTACAACAAATCAGACGGATGTTTTGGGTATCAGATAAAAATGTCACGGATACAGTTCGGCAGGGATATATATTTCGTGATACCACGAAGACCTCAACCTTAGGACACTTCCTTGGCGGACAGTGAAGCACATTCAGGTGGTTCTAAGACGTTTATACTTGCACATCCTCTGGGAAGAGACCGATAATAGGCTGATGGAAATAATGGGTCTTTTCCTAATTTAAGATTGCATTCTTGCAATGGAGAGTTTGGAGAAAGTTTTTTTTTGTAAAATCTATACAATACAATTAGTGCGTATTTTATGTGCCTTATTAGCTAACGATAGGCCTATTTCATGTGTCGATTCTTCATAATAACTGTATAATTCATTATAACAGCTCCCGGTTATCTTGTGCACATCATGTATTGTGCAGATCATGTAGATAGTCAATGCTATTTTGGCCTGTGCAAATGATATTCTATTTTTCTTCTCCTGACACTTTCAATTAGCCTACAATATAAACAAAATTATAATTAGAAAATCGAAAGAGATGTGTATAATTTATATCCTATTTATATTTTCTACAATTTGTAGTTTAAGTTTTTTCTGCATGCATCGTAGCTGCATCTCTTCTAGGATATCATTGGTTTGAGCTCAACATTGTTTCAACTGCTTTTTTCCATGGTAATGGAATGGACAGGTATTTGTACAGGTGCTGGTCATATAATTAGAATATCATCAAAAAGTTGATTTATTTCAGTAATTCCATTCAAAAAGTGAAACTTGGATATTAAATTCATTCATTACACACAGACTGGTATATTTCAAATGTTTATTTAATTTAATTGTGATGATTAAAACTGACAACTAATGAAAACCCCAAATTCAGTATCTCCGAAAATTAGAATATTACTTAAGAACAATACAAAAAAAGGATTTTTAGAAATGTTGGCCAACTGAAAAGTATGAACATGAAAAGTATGAGCGTGTACAGCACTCAATACTTAGTTGGGGCTCCTTTTGCCTGAATTACTGCAGCAATGCGGCGTGGCATAGAGTTGATCAGTCTGTGGCACTGCTCAGGTGTTATGAGAGCCCAGGTTGCTCTGATAGTGGCCTTCAGCTCTTCTGCATTGTTGGGTCTGGCATATCGCATCTTCCTCTTCACAATACCCCATAGATTTTCTATAGGGTTAAGGTCAGGCGAGTTTGCTGGCCAATTAAGAACAGGGATACCATGGTCCTTAAACCAGGTACTG